>CM044103.1:5697594-5754054 GCA_024174645.1 Lemna minuta | reverse complement strand
AGAATGCCTTAAAGACCAGTTGCCAAGATATAAGGGTGCCATGTGGAGGGCTTTAGTCGGTAAAAATCATGGGTTTGATGTTGACTTGGTCAAAGAAGGACCTAAGATGCATGACTTGAATTTTGGGAATATAAAAAGGTTCCTATAATTTAGGGAGATAGTTAAACTTCATCAAAAAGCTTCCTATATTTTAGGAAAATGGTTTGACTTGGTCAAAAGCTCCAAACTAAAGGTTTAGGTTAAAAATAGGGTTTAGCAAATTCAAGGGATTTCTTTTAAGGAATCAAAGGATTAAAGGTTGGCACCCCATTATCATGGGCTTATGATATGCATGAAAATACGGTCGTTGAATACGCAAATTCAAGTATCAAAAAATTATACTCAACTCATTGAATTTGGTTTTAAGATTTAGATTGGCAAGTCGAGCTCAAATCCATAGGGAGGAAGGTTAAACGATTGAAATCATAGGATTTTTTTTATATTTTTAGATTTATAAAGCATAAATGATTGATGAAAATAAGAAGATGTACATGATAATGAAATGAATGGATCAAACGCTTCCAAACTCCTTTCGAATATTAAAAACCCTTGATCGATAGTAGAAAAATAATTTTTAGGGTTTGTAAATATGAAAATGTGGATAAAAACTGGAGAAAATGGAAAAGAATGACGGAAAATGATTCTAATATAAAGGGTTCACAATGAAAACATGCTCTAGTGATGCTCTCTAATCACAACATACCTTTGATAGCACATACATTTCTTCTAGACTTGTTGTCTTACATCTAACATTAGGAATGAATAAAAAAGAGAAGAAACTCATTAAAAATAATGTTCCATACACGAAAAACGATCAATTGCTGCATTTTAAAGGCACACAATGAAACGTTAAGAACCCTAATTTTTTCTTCCCAGATTTATAATAAATCCTAGATTTGTAGAGCTCAAAATGATGATCATGCCCATAAAATTTCAACCCTAACTCTATTAGGATTTTTGAATATCAATATTTTAATTTAGAGACATCGGCTCTCTGTGTGCATCAGGTTACTAGTAGGAAAACGATTATAAAAAAAATTACTAGTTGATAACATGCAACTTCATGCATTAATATCGTGCATTTTATACATTTCTTCTTTAACATATAATCATAAATGCATGTTTTCATGGTTTAAAATGATTAAATTGATAAATTCTATGTTTTAAAAGATATTCTTGATTTTTATTAATTAATAGCAATTTATCAGTATTTTAGTGACATTGATTCATCAAGAATATATATATCTATATATATAATGAATTAACATTTTTTCTAGATTTTTTAAGAATTTTTTGAGAATTTTTTGAAATTAAAATCTTTCAAAAATGAATTTATAAAAATAGAGAAAAGGGGAATAGAGAAAAAAGAAGAGAGGAGAGAGAATCTCTCTCCCCCCATTTCTCTCTCTCTCCAGTGCTCTTCTCTCTCACAAACTGTTCTCTCTCCCTCCAGAGTTTCTCTCTCTCTCCCCCTCTCTCTCTCACCCGCGCGCTCCTCTCTCCATCTTTCTCCTGCACTCTCACTATTCTCTCTCCCTCTGCCTTCCTCTCTCCATCTCTCACCGGTGCGCTCCTCTCTCTCTCTCTCCTCTATTGTCTTTCTTTCTCTCCTCGCGTCTCCTCACGACAGAAATTGCTTCCGTCATGAGGAGAACACTTTCTCCTCCCTCTCTCTCTCACGACGGAAATTTTTGTCGCAAGGAGAGTTGCACTCTCTTCTATTCTTCTCTCCCTCGTATGTGTGTGCGCACGTAAGGGAGAGGGGGAGATTTCTTCCCCCCTATTCTTACTCTCGCGTGTGACGGAAATCATTTCTGTCGCACGCCTCTATCTTTTTCTTCTCCTTTTCTTTGTCCTTCCTCTCCTTCTCTGCGCCTTCGCTTCTCTGCCCCGAATCTCTCTCTCTCTCTCTCTCTCTCTCTTGACTGAAAAATTCCGTCGTAGAGAAAAGCAAAAGCGAGGAGAGGCACGTGGCCTCTCCTCTCCTTGCTTCCTCCTCTCCTTTTTCCTTCTCTCAAACTCTCTTTCTCCTCTCTTGTACATACTCTCCTTATTTCCTCCTTCTCTTACAAAACTAAAAAATTCAAGAGTCAAAAAAATTACCAAACTAAAAAATTTAAAGACATTAACACAAATTGAGAGGTATAGTGGTGAATAAGGGTTGAATCCACAAAGAATTAGGGTAATTTCTGATGATCTTTTCAAAATTTATCAAATAGGACAACAAAATGTGGATAGAAATTAGGGAATTTATTATCTTTGAAAGAAGACTTGAAGATGAATCCACGGAATAAAAAATTAATGAATTTGGATCAAGATTCGTATAGAAATCATTGAATGAACATGAGAGAAATTTCTAAAAAATAAAATGGTGAAAAACCAAAATTGAAATTGAAATGGACCCAAATTATGATTCAAAATGAAATCTTAAGCATACAAAGGAAGATTAGGATGAAACACAATCCCTAACCCAAGATTGCGCTCGAATTGATCCAATTAGTCGCCAGATTCAAGGATTTTCATCCAAAATGTGGAAAACGTGATCGTTGATGATCAAGCGTCATTTTCTTCCTATTGTCTCAACGAAATCTCACTCTCAAGCACTCCGTGGATGCAGAAATGAGTCTAGAAGCGATTGGAAGCAAGAGATTCAAGGGATTTTGAGTCTAAATAGTTTGATTTACTCGGATTGCTCTGAATGCTTTACAATGTCGAAGAACATCTCTTTTTATAGGGTGAATTGGGCATAACAGTTCGATCGTCAATTAATCTTTGATCAACAGCTCTGATGAAAGGCAAAGATGCAAATCGTTACGGTTAAGTCGTGGCCGTTGGATCTTAGATGGACCGCCGAGATTTTACCACGTCACGCGCGTTATAAGTAACACATCAAACGCTCGCCGTTCGATCTTGATTGGGTGCTCAGATGCATTTCCGTCGGTTTTAATATCAGCCGTTATAACTCCTCAGATCAACATCTGAGATTAAATCATTTTAAAAATGATTCGCGGATGAATAAAAATGTGTCACGTACCCCCCCCCACCCCCACCTTAAGGGACGATCAACGGTCACGATAAGATGTGTGATTAGACGCTCCAGAGTGTACCTCGTCACCTGCGCACTTATAAAATCGGTTTTAAAATAGAAAAATTGATTTTTAATTCTTAAAAATCCTGAAAAATTCATTGAAAATTCAGAAAATTTTAGAAAAATTTGAAAAAATCTCTAAAAATTAGAAAATTCACAAATTTCAAAAGACAACTCCAAATTGCTCCAAATCTATTTCATTGGATCAGAAATTAAATTAGCTATCATTCTAAAAAGTCAAATTTAATAAATAACAAGAGATTTAATTTTTATCTCAAAAATACACTCATTTCTTTCAGATTTTAAAACTTAGAAAATTATATGAGTGTATATATAATGATTTCTCTCATTATTTAACCTTAATAACTAATTATAATCTCAAGTAAATATGAGTACTAAAATTATTTATCTTTAATTCATCATAATTAACCCTTAATTAATGTATTTTGAAATTATAATGATTTTTTCATAGAATAATAGATAAACACTAAAAAATTTGATAACATACATACGAATAGAATCTTTTATGTCTTAATATTCATAAATAATCATTTATTATCATGTCTAATTAGCATGCTATTGACGAGACGATATCGTATGGTCATTGAATACACATGATGTCGTGTAAAAACAAAGTCCAAACTTGCAAATTTTAAGATTAATTCACGAATTGAAGGGTATAATGGTAAATAAGTGTTGAATCCACGGAGAAATTGGGAAATTTGAGAGATATCTTTGAAATTGGATCAAATCAGATGACGAATTGAGTTTAGAAATTAGGGATTTTATAATATTAAGAAAGATAACTCAATTGCGAATCCACATAATCAAAAATCGAGTGATTTGGATGAGAATTCGCGGAGTAATCGAAGTTGTAATTTGATAGAAAATATCGATCGTGAATTTGATTTAAAACTGAAATTAAAATGAAATTAAACTGAATCTACTATTCAAAATGTAAATCTAATGCTAAATGATGAAAGATTAAGATGAAAATACAATCAAACCCAAAGTAGCCCTCGAAATGATCCAATTAATCGCCGGATGCATGGCTTTTCATTCCGCGATTTCGAAGACGAAGATGGCGTTCAAGATGTGATTTCTCCTTATCCTCTCGATCAATTTTTGATTTCAAATGCTCCTCGGACGCGGAAATGTGTCAAGAATGCAAAGGAATCGAATGACGCTTGAATTGTGGTGTCTAAAAAGTTCGATTAATCTCGAAATTCCAAGGGTGTATTTTCTGTCACGAAGAACATCGATTTTATAGAAGAAAAGAGGCGTAACCGTCGGATGAGATGGTTCATCGTGATCAACAGTCACGATTGCACGTCGTTTGATGAATCGACGTGATTAAGTCGCGTCCGTCTGATTGGCGGTGAAGGTTTGAGATGCGTCCACGTCGCATGAAGAAAGAGACGTGTCATTTCGATCCATCCGTTGGATCTTCATCGAGCGGTCTTGGTGAGTCCACGTGTCGCCAGGTGAGTCATCACAATCGTCACTTAAATCGTGATTTAAGCACGTGCTTGATCGATGATCCGGTGGACTTCGCGTCCACCGCATCAACGCGGTTTAGTTGATGCGCTAGCATCCAACGCATTCCATGCTGCCACGTCACCTGAAAATAAAATACAAGAAGGAATAGTCCCACACGGAGAAAATTAGAGAGAGAAGTCGGGTTTATAAAGTGCGACGGAAATGATGGTTAGCGAGTTCCGATAATCAGGATGCTTATACACTATAACAATAATATATAAATATATATATGTATGTCGTGCACACGTGTCACCTCTGTGCCATGCAGGCGCCCGCGTGGGCTCGCGTGGCTCTGCCACATGACCTTTGACATCGTGTTTTATGCGGTTATTAAAACACACAAACGTAGGTCAAACAAAATTTCTAATTCCGAACTCACAATGACAAAGATATAAAATCAAGTAAAGTGTAAGTATCGGGTCGATCCACAAAGAACACGGTTGACTTTTATCACAGAGTTGACTTGGTCAAACTTAGGTTTTATAAAAGATTTTAAGAAGTGAAAATGATATTTTATGAATAAAAATGATATAAATATACTAGATAGGGTATTTTGAGATTTAAGACCTTTGATTTGACAGACAAATGTCAAAAGTCAAGGTTGAAGCATTGACTTTGACCAACAGTTGACTTTCTGTAAAATCAGAGAATCAAAAAGGGTCGGAAGATTACAAAAATTATATATTATAAATCTATAGAGAAAATAGAATTTATCGATATAAAATTCGATTTTTTGATAAGAAATGGATTTATCATGAATTATTGAAAATTAAAGATCAGAAAAATCCGGAAATGAAAACTTCGGTGTAAATCTTCAAATTGACTAATCAAATGATATCTAAATGTTGCAATTGATATATAAATAGAAAGCTAATAACCAGAAGATTCCAAAGAGACCAAAATTGTCAAATTCCAATTTACATTTTAAGAGTAATTGATCCCGCAAGTCAACGCCCAAATTCGGATTGAAAATGAACAGTGATTGGTCAAACGTTAAATTGAGGGGTCAAATGATCATGGAATTTTACGAATTTGCTATCCACGGAAAGTTAATGAAAGAAAAAATCCAACGAAACTAGAATCAAGTGATTCAGAGTTAATATCAAAGAGATATCCTTTTTTCAAAATCAGAAAAAATTCAGACTAAATATTCGCAAAAATGAAGAACAAATCGACTTTAAACGCAAAATTAACTATCTAAATCTAATCTAAACATAAATTACTGTCAGATGAATGATTGGTTCTCAGTGCTAACCCGATTTTCGTGAAGATTTGACTTTAATTCACGCGGATTGAAGAGTATAGGATTGATTTCTTCCTCGACAGACGTTCAGCGTTCAAGGGGAGAATTCGATCAAATCCAACGATTAATCACGACGAATCATGCCTCAATCGGATCGTGATCGAGTCTAAACGCAGAGGAATCGTGATGAACTAAAGATCTTTCTTCAAAATGGCTTGTTTGCTTCACGATTCGATCAAAATTTCAGAGAAGAAGAGAATACATCGATATTTATAAGAAAATTCCGCGCAAAAAGCGCCAACCGTTCGATTTGATGAAGGTCGGTTGAACGGTCGTGATCGTGCGCGTAGGATAGGCCATGATCCCACGACGCGGGCCCACCTGCTCCTACTTTTTTGCCCGTCCTATTGTGATCGGACTGTCATGATGCATCCCGGCATAGCCCATGATCGCCAAAATTGCGATAGCATCTCGAGTGTCCGATTTTCTCTTAATGCGATCGATGGTCTGAGTTTTTGCACGTGCATTTGATGCTGATCGGATGAACTCCGGTTCACCCGATCGACGTGCAATATGTTGACGCTATCACATCCAACGCCCGTCGTGCAGCCACATGTCCTGCGCATTTAAAACCTCCCAGGAACTTAGTCCCACACGGAGGAAATGAGAGGAGATAGTGAGTATAAAGGGTGGGGCGGCATAACGCAAATGCGTTACCGCCCCAATCCTAGAACGAGGGCCCACTAACCCATGGGCTCTCTACTTGCCGACCCCTCAATCGCCATGTGGCGCCCCTCCCAGGCATCCACGTGGACTCGCGTGGCCCCTGCCACGCGTCCTCGCCCCTTTCGCCACCTGAGCGCCGCGTGGTCTCGCGTGGCTCTGCCACGTGGCCTTGCATGCCGCGTCGCATCCGCGCAGGTCCCGTGCGCCATGTCAGCTCTGCGTGGCACGTCAGCCCCGCGGTTGTGCGGAAATAAACCCCCTTTTTTGTGATTTAAAAATCGATTAAAAAGCAAATTAAAATCTACAAAAAATCCAGAAAAGTTCTAATAAATTAAAAATTCATAACTTGAGAAATACAACTCCTTTTTAATTCAAATTTTCTCCATTGGATCACAAATGTCTTCATCTTTAATATTATGCCATCTAGAAAGACAAATTAAAATATTCATAATATATGAATTTAAAATAAACATAGATAACTTCTTATGAAGTCTACTTTAATTCATCTATAGACCATCCCATAACGAGTGTAGCTTCCCAGGAAAGAGCTTAAGGCGGGAGTTGTAGAGCCAGACCTTATTGTTGACATGTAAGAATCATCTTCTGATGTGTTGGTCATGAAAGGCCTTTGTCTTTTCTTTGTAGAACGTCGTGTTCTCGTACGCGTCATGCCTTAGTTCCTGTAAGTCCTGGAGCTGGAGAAGTTGTTGTTTCCCTTCTTCATCTAGAGATAGGTTGAGCTTTTTAATAGCCCAATAGGCTTGATGCTAGAGCTCAACCGGAAGGTGGCATAATTTCTAAAAAATTAGTCAAAAAGGAGACATCCCAATGAGTATCTTGTATGTAGTCCGGTAAGCCCATAGTGCGTCTGGAGGCTTGTGTGCCCAATCCTTCCCATCTGGTCGAATAATTTTCTTTAAAATGTTCCTAACCTCTTTATTACTTACATCTACTTGCCCATTTTCTTGGGGGTGGTATGGTGTGGTGACGCTATGGTGTACTCCATATTTCTTCAACAATGCCCGAAAGTGTGAGCCTCCGTCGCTGATGATGGCCCTCAGACAACCGTATCAGGCAAATATGCATCTTGTAACGAATCTGAGCACCTCCTAATGGTCGTTTGTTCTAGTGGGGATTGCTTCGACCCACTTGGACATATAATCCACTGCTACCAAGATATACTCTTTCTTGTTTGAAGGTTGGAAAGGTCCCATAAAGTCGATCCCCCATAGATCGAAGTGTTAGATCTAATCTCTATTAAGTGGACATAGTTATGTATTATTGTGAATTAGCTATCATTTTAATCCCATTAAGTGATTCAATTATGTTTAATCTGGGGATTACGACATTCACTTATGTGTGTGGAGGTTAATTATGTGTAGAGGCAGTAAATCAATCATTAGTCATTAATGGGCTAACTAATGACTGATTAGAGGCTTAAGCTTTCCTCATCTCTATAAATAGGAGGCCATAGTGCACTTGGATAACCTGATGTATATAACCCTCAAAGAGAATCCCATTTCCTCTAGAGATCAGGAGGTTTCATCAGGGATATTCAACAAGGTTGTGCGATAGGCACGGGAGAGAGAAAGGAGAAAACAAAAATAAGGGATGGTTGATTTGACACATACATGCATGTTATATAAATAGAGAGGAGAGAGGAGAGAGGAGAGAGAAGAGTGGGTCTTCAGGCCCAATAGGCTTTAACACTCCCCCTCAAGTTGGAGCGTGGAGGTCAAACATGCCCAACTTGGATCTGATGGTCTCATATGCCGGGCCTGGTAGGGCCTTAGTGAAGATGTCGGCCAACTGATGAGAGGAAGCGACGTGTGGGGTACAGATGGTACCGTTAACAACGTACTGTCGTATGAAATGGCAGTCGATCTCAATATGCTTCGTCCTCATATGGAACGTCGCATTACTGGCGATGAAGGTAGCAGCCATATTATCGCAGTACATCTGCATAGGACCTTCGGGCGGGAAGCCAAGCTCGGTGAGAAGAGAGCGTAACCACAACATTTCTGCCGTTGTATCCGCCATGGCTCGATACTCGGCTTCGGCACTAGAATGGGACACGATAGATTGCTTCTGAGAGCGCCATGTGACCAGGTTACCTCCAACATAGGTGGCATAACCACCATGTGACTTCCGATCCTCCTTGTCACCAGCGAACCCAGAATCAGAGTAGGCCTCAATGTGTAGATGACCCTGTCGCCGATACAAGAGGCCCTTCCCCGGAGCTCTCTTAAGGTACGCTAGAAGCCGATAGACACCCTCTAGATGGATAGTGCGAGGAGCCTGCATAAACTAACTCAAGATACTAACCGCATAGGAGATGTCCGGGCGAGTCACGGTGAGGAAGATCAATTTCCCCACAAGTCGGCGGTAGATGCCTGCATCCTCAAGAAGTGCGGTAGCATTGTCCCACCAGTCCACATTCTGCTCCATAGGTGAGGAGGCCGGCTTGCACCCCAGCATCCCTGTCTCCTCCAAAGTATATCTAGCACGTACTTCCGCTGACAAATGGACATCTGCCCTCGACGGTAAGCAATCTCAAGTCCAAGAAAGTACCGGGGGAGACAGATCTCGTGTGACGAAGTGTTGAGCCGATAAGCCTTGGTCACGGCTCCACCTCGGCGTCGTCACTACCGAGTGATGATGATGTCATCCACATACACAGCCGGATAACACATCCATGTGGGGTGCGTTTCCGCATAGCTGACTGGATCGAGACAGTGAGAGATGAAGCCATACGAGAAAAGCAAAGCTATGAGAACTTGTGGAACCACGCACGCGGGCTTTGCTTCAGCCCATAAATAGCCTTCTTGAGGAGACACACCTCGGACGACTCCCGAGCAACGTACCCGTGCGGTTGCTCCATGAAGACCTCGCTCGTCGAGGTCACCGTAAAGGAAGGCATTGGACACGTCCAACTCGATGAAGCGGCCAGACTGATCCGTGGCAATGGAGAAGAGAACCTCGGATGGAGCCGAGGCGCGCCACAGAAAGAATGTCTCATGATAGTCAAGACCATAGGCTTGAGAAAAGCCACGAGCCACGAGACGCGCCTTGTAGCGAGCGATGGAGCCATCAGGATTATACTTGAGGGAGTACACCCACTTGCAGGAGACAACATTGGCATCAAGGGGCCGAGGAACCAGCGTCCAGGTCTCCCGCTGGATGAAGGCCGCATACTCCACATCCATCGCCGCCTTCCACGCCGACTGCAACGCCCTCAATATACGACTTGGGAATTGACTCGGTTAGAACTAGCAAGAGCAAGGGACCCGATAGGAGGGAGAAAGACGGGCAGGAGAGACATGATGAGCGATAGGGTATTGCGTGCACTGTCGAGTGCCCTTGCGAAGAGCAATGGGAAGGTCAAGATCAGATACTGGAGGCGGGGGGGAAGGTGGTGGTGACAAGGGAGCCGGAATAGGGGATAGCGTCGAGGAGGGAGATTCCGACTCAGAGGATGGGTCAGACGGGAGGGATGCCAAGGGTGGTGACGCCTCAGGCAACGGAATCGGGACAGTCATAGGGAGGTCAGTGATAGTAGTAGCAGATATCGAAGGAGGGAGGGATGGTGAGGAGAGGTCGTCACCAGACGGAGTAGAGGTAAAGTAGGGAACGTCCTCATGGAAGGTCACATCGGCCGAAGTAACGTACTGTCGCCGATCGGGAAAGTACACACGGTAACCCTTCTAAGTCCGAGAGTAGCCGACAAACACACCTTTTTGTGCACGAGGAGCCAGCTTGGAGAGGCCAGGGGTGTGATCTCGGACAAAGGCAGTAGCCAACACTCGAGGTGGTAGAGAGAAGAGGTCAGCAGCGGGAGTCAATCGCTGAAGGGGAATAGCTCCTCCAAGTGCAGCAGATGGAAGGCGGTTCACCAGGTATGTTGCAGTCAGAACAGCCTCACACCAGAGATACTGAGGTACCCTCATAGCCAGTAGCAGTGTGCGTACCATATCCAGGAGGTGTCGATGCTTCCGCTCGGCCACCCCATTCTGCTGCGAGGTATATGGACAGGTAGTCTGATGAACTATGCCATGAGCCAGACAAAGATCCTCAATCGCCTTCTGAGTGAACTCAAGTGCATTGTCGGTGCAGAGGATTTTTACCACCGTCTCGTACTGGGTAATAATCTCAAGGAGGAAGTGTTGAACGCGAGAAAGTACCTCCTTGCGACTCTTCATGATATATGTCCAACTCGCCCGGGTGTAGTCATCAACGAACACCATGTAGTACTTGCCTCCTGTTGGAGAGGTATGAGGGGCTGGACCCCAAACATCGCAGTGAACCAAGTCAAACGGGCGATGGGTAGGTGGACCAGTACAGGATGGGTACGACGATCTATGGTGTTTCCCGAGTTCACAAGACTCACAATGAAACTCAGATAAGTGTAACCAAGGAAGAGTTTCTTTAAGTTTGACAAAACTAGGGTGTCCCAAACGACAGTGCCACAAAAAAGAGTCATGAAGGGAACTAGAAGAAGCAGAGAGTGCAAAAAGGGCTTGAAGGCCCGTAGATGGAGAGTCAGCCACTAGCTCGTAGATGCCTCGTCCGTTCTCACGTCCCAGTCCAATCCTCCGGCCTGTGTCGAGATCCTGGAAGACGCAGTGATGAGGAAAGAAAAACACACCACAGTGAAGGGCTTTGGTGATCGCACTGATGGACAGTAGATTGGCAGGGAATCTAGGAATATACAGGACATGCTGTAGAGGAAGGGAAGAGGTGGCTGATAGCGGTATCCCGGACGGAGCTCATCGCGGTACCGTCTAAGTATATCAAGATCCAAGACCAGTGGCTGATAGAGCTCGAGATTAGTGAAAATGGCATCGACCGATCCATAGTAGCTCTGGAGAGTCCTGGTGCCCTGGCGACATGCAAATAGCTCCTCATATAGGCAAACTGTCCGGCTTACGTTGCTCTTGTTGGCGTACATCGTCTCCAACTTGAGCCACAGGGCACGGGCAGGACGAGTCATGCTAAGTGGCTCCATGATCTGTGTCGCTACACTGGAGATAAGCCAGGAACATACTGCGGACTCCAGGCGGGCTCCACTCCAAGTATTCCGGGTCCGATTCCTTCAGTGAGGGATCAGTTAGATGATGCCGAAGGCCATGGGCGTTGAGGAACTCCACGAAAGCGCCCCTCCAGGGCCCATAATTGGACCCGTCGAACACGTATGCCGGCTTGGCCAGGGCACTCACAATAGAGTGCTTCCCGGATTGCCGGGACAACCCCACCGGCTGAGAAGGCTGAGTGACCTCAGAAGATGACGACACGGGGGTAGGCTCGGCCATGTAGAGATCAGCAGCAGTGAAGATGAACCGGCGACTATGGAATATGAGTCGACGCGGCAAGGCAAGTCAACAATAGCAGGGCAGAGCCGCAACGGCAAGGCAGTAGGGCGCGTCGGCACTTGATGGCAGGGCGGGGAGGCCGAGCAAGACGACGACAGCCGGGCGATGGCAGCAGGGTGACCGCCGGGCAGATGGCAGCAAGGCGATAGCAGGATGACGGCTGGGCTGTGACCGAGCAGGGCGACCGCCGGGCAGGGCGATGGCAGTGGGCAGGGCGACAACCAAGCAAGGCAGGGCAACACCAGAACGTTGCTTGTCTTGCAGCACGACTTCTGGCGCGACGGCAGGGCGAGGCGCGGCGCGACGGCAGAGTGCGATAGGGCGAGTCAGAGCGCGATAGAGCGCGATAGCGGTAGAGCGCGATGGCCTGGCAGGACAACCGCCATGCAGGGCGACAGCAGGGCAGCGGCAGCACGATAGCAGGCGTGACGGCAGGACGCGGCGGTGTGGCGTCAGGCGCGACGGCAGGACGCGGTGGTGCGGCGTCAGGTGCGACGACGAGGCGAGACGCGACGGCCGGGCGCGGTAGGACGCGCGCGGTGGCCAGGTAGGGTGACGGCAGGATGGCGGCGGTGTCGCAAAATGAGGCGGCGGCGCTGGAGGGCGGCGGCATCGCAAGGTAACCCTAGAAAATTTTTCTCCTAACAACGCTCTGATACCATGTGCGATAGGCACGAGAGAGAGAAAGAAGAAAACAAAAATAAGGGATGGTTGATTTGACACATACATGCATGTTATATAGAAATAGAGAGGAGAGAGGAGAGAGAAGAGTGGGCCTTCAAGCCCAATAGGCTTTAACAAAGGCTATTCTCCGATTCAGTAATCTACTTAGGATGAAGATTAATTCAGTGAAACTAGGTATGCGTTTAATTTCATTTTGTGAATCTGATTATTCTGATGAATCATGATGCATCTTCAAGTTCCATCACAAAGATCTCCACTTCAAGGATCGGCCGCATCGGCATTTCGTCTCCCTCGGAGATGTTGAATGTTGCTTGACATTGTAGACACTCCATGTAGAAATGATCGGTGTCCTTGAAGATGGTGGGCCAATAGAAGCCGCTCTGTAGGATTCTATCCACGGTCTTGCGTGCCACGAAATATCCTCTGCACATCGATGAATGACACATCGCTAAGATGTCTCCCTGCTCTTCCTCTAGAATGCATCGCTTGATGATCTAGTCATATCCGAGATGGAATACAAGTGATTCTTCCCAGGAGTAGTACTTAAGATCATCGAAGAACTTATCTCGTTGATGGAGATTCCAATGCTCCCATATCGATCTAGTCACGATGTAGTTGACGATGTGGGCAAACTAGAGAGCGTCGCTCGAGATGGTAAGGAGATGCTCGTCGGGGAATGATTCACCGATCTCTCATGCATCTAGAACGTAGAGACGCAATAAGTGGTCTGCCACAGAGTTCTCACTGCCCTTCTTGTCTTTAATACCCAAGTCGAATTATTGAAGGAGCAGCACCCATCGTATGAGTCGTGGTTTGGCCTCCTTCTTGGAGAGCAAGTATTTCAGGGCCTCATGATCGGTGTAGATGATGATCTTGCTCCCAAGATGTACGGTCGGAACTTCTCTAGTGCGTAGACCACTGCCAACAACTCCTTTTCCGTTTTCATGTAGTTCATCTGAGCTTCAGCTAGGGTCTTGCTCACATAGCATATGGTCGTCGACTTCTTCTCTATTCATTGCCTCAAGACTGCTCCCACTGCGTAGTCCGAAGCGTTGCACATAATCTTTAAAGGTAAGTCCCAATTAGGACTTTGAAGAATTAGTGCCTAGATCAGTGCTTTCTTCATCATCACGAATGCACGCTTCCCTTCTTCACCGATGATGAAGTTTATCTTTGCAAAGAAGGGTGGTGAGTGGCTTGCTGACCTTTTCAAAGTCTTATATGAATCTCCGGTAGAAGCTGACGTGCCCGAAAAAGCTCTATAGATCTCGTATGGTAGCCAGGAGAGGGAGGTTTTGGATGAGCTCTATCTTAGCGTTATCTACCTCTAGTCCTTTGCCCAAGACGAGAGTCTTGAACACTACTCCCTCTCGTACCATAAAATGGGATTTCTCACACCTTAACACCAGTTGTTTCTTGACATAGACCTCGAGGATCTTAGTCAGGTGAGCTAGACAGCTATCGAAGTCATCTCCAAAGACGGAGAAATCGTCCATGAAGACTTCTAAACTGTCGCTAAGAAAGTCAGAGAAGATTGCCGTCATGCATCGTTGAAATGTTGCGGGGACATTATATAGTCCGAACGACATTCGTCTGAAAGCAAACGTGTCGAAGGGACATATAAACACCGTCTTATGTTGATCGTCCAAATAAATCGCAATTTGGTTGTAGCCCGAGTATCCATCCTAGAAGCAAAAGTAACCTTGTCTTGCCAAACGGTCCAGGATCTGGTCGATGAATGGTACAGGGAAGTGATCTTTCTTTGTTGTGGAGTTTAGCTTCCGATAGTCGATGCAGACTCTCCATTTGGTCGGAAGGTGTGTCTGGAATCTCCTCGCCTTTTTGTTCATCGTGATCGTTACTCCAGCTTGCTTTCGAACAATGTGCACTGGTCTCACACATTGGCTATTAGATATGGGTATATGATTTCTGCGTTTAGCCATTTAAAAATTTCTTCTTTCACGGCCTCCCATACCTTCAGGTTGAGTCTTCTTTGGGCCTCCGTGATGAGTCTCGACTCATCCTTTAGGAAGATGTGATGAGTGCATAGTGAGGGGTCTAATCCCCTTAGGTCCGAAAGGGTCCAACGGACTGTGTCTTTATTTCATCATAATACTTCTAGTAATCGTTCCTCATGCTTCTTATTGAGCCGAGATGAAATAATCACCGGTTTTGCTTTCTCTATATCAAGGAAGACATACTTGAGTGTCGATGGGAGAGTGTTGAGCTCCAAGGTAGGCTCGTCTATTGGTAGCTCTTCAAAATTTACTTCCTCTTCGATGATCATCACTTCTTCTATGCAGGCGTCGATATCCTGGTCGTTAGAAAAGTCGATGACACCCAATTCCTCGAAAGCTCGTGAAGGGTATTTCATTAGCTTGTTGATGTCGACCTTCATGATGTGCTCTCCCACCTTGAGAATTGCTTTTCCTTTCCCCCAATCTGTGATGGCTTTCGCGGTAGCTAGGAATGGTCGTCCTAAGATGATCGGGGCTTGACTAAGCTCTTTAGTAGTTTTCATATCGACGACTAGGAAATCTATCGGGAAATAACAATCTTCTATCTTAATGATTAAATCATCTACTTCACCATCTGGTTTCCTTACCGATCCATCTGTTAAACATAGTTTTACAAAGAAAGATTGCAAATCCCCTACATGATGAAGGTCCAATATGGCTTTAGGGAGGATGTTAATACTAGCTCTGGTATCTAAAAGGGATCTAGTAATGGTCACTCCTCCTATCTCACTCATTATCATGGGTGCCCCGGATCTCTCTTTTTAATAGGTAGAGAATTCATCATGATTGAACTCACTATTTTGCTAAGTTGGATCCTTTTAGGGTTTCTATGGGGTGTGCATATACCTTTGAGAAATTTGGCATAGGATAGAATATGCGTGATAGCATCTATTTAGGGAATGGTAATGATTACCTTTTTAAAGGCTTCTAGTAGATGATCATCATATTCTTGTGTCTTGGCTTTGGGGCGATTAAGTACTTAAGGATAAGGCACATGAGGCTTGTATGTATCAGGGTTAGGTTCGGCCTTTGCCTGTTCTTCCTCGTCCTTTTGAATCAATGTCTTGCTCTATGATAGTTAGTGTATCTTCAATTATTAGGCCTTGGTGGATTGGATGATCCTTGTATGGATTCGGTAGGTCTTAGCACTCCGAAGGCTCAATATTTCTAGTTACGTTTCCACAGCCTCCTCGTCCACGTGAACATGGTTCAAGTTATGCATCTGGCTCGATGAGGCCCCTTGATTCCTCGGGTTGGCTGTGGCCTACAATGATAATTGATCAGAAAAAGAGACTTGCTTACGCTTCTTATTATCAGCCGTCGGTTGGACATTCGTCTTGACAAAGTCCTGTATGTCGTCCATATGCAAATTCATCCAAGTCATTTGCTCTATTAGTTGAAAGATCGCTTCGATGATCGGGTCTGCTATCAGTGCGTTCTGGCATGGGGCTTGCGTGTAGCCTTGCGGTTGTGGTTGTGGGACAAACAATGACTGTCTTTGATTTGCGTAGGGTTGTTTATGTTGTTGCTGATCGTTGTATGATGAAAGATATGTTTGATCATTATTCCTCCTAAATCCTGCATGCTGCAAAGGATTGTTATTGAAAATAGGGGTATTATAATAATTCGAGTATGGACTCGGATAATTTGGTCATCCTTGTAAAGTTGGCTCTCCTGATGGGCCTTGTCTATACATGCCATGCCCTTGGATTGCCATTACGAGGCAATCTAGTTCGAGGTGGTCAAATCTTGAGCAATTGGCACAAGGTGACGCTTTTTGGAGTGAGACGGGTGTGAGTCCTTCATAGCCGTTGCGGATGTTGAGTCAGTCCAGTAGGAGATTCTGAACTTCCGTCATTTTGTTGATTCGATTCATGTAATCAAATTAGATTCATGTAATCACAATTTATTGGAGGTAATATATATATATATATTCTATATTTATATATTATATATATAAATATAGAAATATAGATATCTTTTTCTAAAAAAAAAGTTCTATCGATTGAGTGGTTGAAATTTAGATCACTTCGAGTCTATCATATCATCAGTCTACATAGAGCATGGCTTCGATGTGGCCTGGGATGATGACAAACTCTAAATAACCCTAGTACAACAAGCTTTTTTGTATAGAATCATGAATTTCAATAAAGATAAAAATCAATAATGATTAGAAAACAAGTTGTGCATGATTCTGTGAGAGCTTAGCTCTCACAAAACAATACCCGTGAGCAATAGATCATAATCCTTGGAAGAGGGAAAATTACTCAAAATGACATCGAATTGAGGATCCTTTACAATAAATTTGATATTCAGAAGGCATTAGAACATGTTTTCTAAGTGAATGACATCTCATGAAAATAATTAATGAATATTTATAATTATAATTATCAAATTATGACAACGATCATACCTAGGTGTCGCTACCCTTGTGTGTTATGCTTTCTTAATGGAATTTTGAAAAATGAGCACTCGTAATCCTTAGAAAACGGGTCAAAATCACTTGTTCTCATTGAATTAAGGATCTCAAAGATGGGTTTCTACTTCAGATCACTCAAAGTAGGATCGATGCGAGTTTAATTCAAGAAATAAAATGAAAAATGCGAAGTTGACCAAGTCAAAATTGATGAATTTTCTCAAAAATACGCCTTAAATCACTGGCAACAGCACCATTTGATGGAACCAAATGATGCGGTCGTTGAATACACACTAATTCGTCTCAAAATTAATACCAAACTCACCATTTTTATGAAATTAATATGGATTAAGAAGTATAGTGGTGAATAATCCATGGAGAAATAAGAGAATTTTGAGATATCTTTTTTAATTCAATCAAATCAGACAGTGAATTGAGGTGAGAAATTAAGTGTTTTGATATATTTAGAGAACTCATAGACGAATCCATGGAATTAAAAATCACTCAATTTGGATCAAAATTCGCGGAGAAATCAAAAAGCAAATTAGGTAAAAAAATTTGGATGCAAAGAGAGAGAAATCTGAAATTAAAAACAAAATTAACTAAATTTACGATCCTAAATTACAATTTAATGATACAGGACAAAATATTAGGATGAAAACACATAATCTAACCTGAGATAGCGATCGAAACAATCCAATTAATGGTCGGATTCAAGGCTTTTCATTCTGCAATTTTGAAGACAATCATCGGCGTTCAAGAGGCGAATTCTCGCTATTATATCTACAAAATCTCACTTCCAACCTCTCCCTCACGGCGAAAATGAGTTTAGAAGTGATTGGAAGCAAGAGATTCAAGGATGGTGGTGTCTAGACAGTTCAATTATTCGAAAAGATCCAAGAATGCATTAAAATGTCGAAGAACATCTCAATTTATGATAAATTTGGGTGTAACCGTCAGATAGAGCATTTAATCTTTGATCAACGGCTCTGATAAAACGTAGAGATGCGAATCGTTTTGGTTATGTCATGGCGTTGGATTGGAGATGAACCGTCGAGATTTCACGTCGTCGTGCGGTTGAAACGCCATCTATTGGATCTTGATCTAACGCTTCGGATGCGTTTTCGTCTGTTTTAATCTCAGCCGTTGTAACTCCTTAGATCAACGGTTGAGATTAAATCATTTTAAAAATCATTTGCCACCACGTGGCGTGCTTTTTCCACTCATGACATGTCAGCTTCCACGTTAGCACGCAAAAATAAAAAAATATTATTTTAATGAATTTCAATCAAATAAATCGATTTTAAATTTAAAAAAATTCAAAAAATCCTGAAAAATCCCTTTAAAATTGAAAATTCATAAATTTCAAAAGATAACTCCAAATTAATCCAAATTTGTTTCATTGGATTAGAAATTAAATTATTTATAATTATAAAAAGTTAAATTTTTTAAATAACTAGAGAATAAATTTGGATTTCAAAAATACACACATCTTAAAAATTAAAACTTAGAAAAATAAATGAGTATAGAAAAAGTATTTTCTCCTATTATTTAGCATTAAAATCTAATTATAATCTCAAATATGGATGGGAATAATCTACTTTAAAAATGCATAATTATCCCTAAAAATAGTGCATTTTGAAATTATAACTTAAACTTGCATGAAATGGTAGATATGCACTCAAAGTATGATAACATGCATAAAAATGAAATGTTTTATGCCTTAATTTGCATTAATATTCATCTAATTGCATGTTAAGATTGCATGTTATCAATAGGTTTTTCCTTCCGTTTCCCTCATCATTCGGAACATTTCTACAGGGTTCTACGATGAAAGATGTCTCTATAGTGTCAGGGGATTGCAAGGATCGTTCAATGATATCTATGTGTAAAGGATTATTTCGCAATCTCCAAGTCGTATGTTGTCTCATTGAAGGGTGGAGCGGATATTTCGATGAAAATCAATAATAATTACTTATAAGTTATCAAAGAATCATGTCAATCGTACCTGAGTGTTGATATTCATGAGAGTGTAGCGTCCTTGGTGGCGTACGACCCCCGTCGCCACCAAGGCATGACACTACGGTGCCATAGGAGCCGACACCCGCGCGCGTCCAGCCCCCTCGACAGGCGAAGACGAAGGATGCCGAGTTTCACTACACCAAGTGAGGACTTCATCTCGCCACGACACATCTCACCGGGCTCGCGCGCGCGTGGAGTTATCTTTTCTGTCTTTTCTTTTATTATGAACTTTATTAGCCCGCACGTGTTTAAGCGGGCCTTTGCATATCTTCTTCCTTCTCTTTTAGGCCTTTAGGTGGGTTCCCTCCTTTTCGGGATCCTATTCGCGAGGCCATTTCCCTTTGTGAACCTTTAAATTTCTATGAGTATGTTTAGGTGTGGGTTGTGGGCCTCAAGTGGGCCATTTCCTCTCTCGGCCCACTATGGGCTCTATAAGAGGGGAAGGGACCCCCCCACAAACCCTAGCCGTCATTTGAAGAAAGAAAGGATCAACCTCCCTCTCAAGTGGCTGCTCAAGGAAGATCAAGGAAGGAGACCAACCACCACCTCCGCCGCCGCCAGATCGCAGCACCGCCATCCCCTCCGGTCACTTCCCCCCCTTTCCTCAGCTCCGCCTCCCCACCGATCCATGCAAGACCAGCCCCACAGGTCTATCCCTATCCCACATCCTCTCTCCGCCGCTGCCCCCATTTTTCCCATCTGTCGCTCACCATCCCCTCACCGGAAACCTGTGCCTCCCCCTTTCCCAAGGATTCCTCATCAGCCCCTCCGGAAATCCCTTCTACCAGCCCACGCTCCCCGCATCCTCCCGCCCCAAAATCCTTCACCCAAAATCTCCCCGGTCAATCCTACTCCTCCTTCGCACACCCGTGAACGCCCCTCCCCTCCAAACCCTCCTCCCCGCCGTCTCTCGCTTGCAAGATTCCTCTGAAATTCCGTGTCCTCTTTCCCATCAATACCCCCCAAAAAAAATAAAAGCTCCCCCTCTTCCTCGGCTCCTGCCGCGTACGACGCTCCACGTTTTATCGGGGATTCCCAGTCTGCGCGATCGCACGCGATCCGATTGCACCCCTCCATGCTCACCCACCCTTGACCCCCAATCAACACAATCGATCAGTTGGTCCACCTACCTGCCACCTGAATTTTCCCGCATCCCCCCACGATCGCCCGACATTACGACAAAGACGTCGATGTCCCCTCTCCTCGACGTTCCTTCTCACCTAAGTCGCGACGTCCTCCCGACCTTGCTGCCCCCATAGAGTTCTATTCACACCCGGAACCCCACCCGTGAAATTCAATCCCGCAGGCGTGGGTTTCCAGCGAGGTCACGCCGATCGAGACTTGGTTCCGCCGCCTTCTTCCTGATCATCACGGGCACGCCTACCCCGGATTTCGTCACTCGAAATCTTGGGTTAGTCAACCCCCCCCTCGAGTTGTCCGGCATCTGCGATCTGTTCATTCGGGGCATCAACCTGTCATCTGCCGTTGCTGACCGCTCTCGCTAGCGTTCGTTGCTAGCCTAGGCGCTAGGTTTCGACGTTCTGTCGAATCCACCCTATTCGCTCGTGCCACCTACAAAACTGGTGAGACCAATCCGCATCTACCGCCGCCCCACCTTCACCTTCCCCGGACGGAGAATCCCCTCGAGAGCGCGACAACGCCGCCGAGGCCTACCACTGCTACTCGTCCGTGCCGCATTCGAGCGACTTCCCACGTCACGACCGACCGTGTTCGCGCCCCGCAGGTTAGGCACTCATCCCCTCTCTTTTACGTTGAAGATCTATATCTTTTACAGTATTTCCAGCGCTTGTCTCCACCGCCGTCGGGATTTAGTATAGGATGAGTGTTTAGACGAATTGATAAGATTTAGATCGTGGTCCAACCCGTCGGGTTGACTGTCGAGCTCCCCTCGATGACTCACGGCCCAACACCCGAGAGGACGTGGACCGGAAGGATTCCCGGACGGACTCTACTCGGCGCACCCCAGGGACTACGGAGGCGACAACTGAGACGACACGCTGCTTGATTTCATTATAGTTATTACATCATATTAGAATTCCCCTAGGTATCACCTCCCCTAGTTCACCCCTAGTATCACAGTGTGAGACCGGTTTCGCACCCGGTCCTACATCAGTTCTTAACGTGAATTTAAAGAAATGATCATCCTTAATCCTTAGAAAAGGGGCGAAAATCTCTTGATCTTATTGAATTAAGGATTTCGAAGATTGATTTCTACTTCGGATCACCCGGTGTAGGATCGATGTGAATTAATTTCAAGAAATTAAGAGAAAAATATGAGTTGACCAAGTCAAAATTGACTTAAATTATCAAAATTACACCATAATCACTTGCCAACATCGCCATTTGACGAAACGATTTTGTGTGGCTGTTGAATTCATAGAAAATTGGGTCAAAAATTAATCCAAAATCACCAATTTTATGAAGTTATCACGAATTAAGAAGTATAGTGGTGAATGAGAGTCGAATCCACAGACAAATAAAGGAATTTAGAGACATGATGTCGAACAGGTTGATAAACCCGACCGAGCAACAGAACTAAGGGGAATCTATGTAAGAAGATCTAGGATGATCTAATATGATGAGATACTTGATCAAGAAAGTATCCAAGAGACTGCCTCCTCGTACCTTGTCCTCGTAGATCTTGGGGTACCCTGTGTAGAGATAATCGGGGAAACCTCCGATCCACGTCCTCGCAAGCGTTAGGCCTTGGGTCGTCAAAGGTAGCTCGACGATCAACAAGACGGTTCAGACCGTGGTCTCGATCCACTCGTTGATGAGACTAATTCGTATGGTCGTTGAATACACATGATTTAGTGTCAAAACAAATTCCTAAACTTAGAAATTTATGATTAACTAATTTAATTAAAGGGTATAATGGTAAATAAGGGTCGAATCCACGGAGAATTAGGGAATTTTGAGAGATATCTTTGAAATTCAATCAAATTGGAAAATGAATTGAGATTAGAAATTGGGAAATTTATTATATTAAGAAAGATAACTCAATTGCGAATCCACGGAATCAAAAATCAGGTGATTTGGATGAGAAGTCGCAGAGTAATCGAAGTTTGAAGTTAAGAGAAAATTCGTATCGCGAAATTGATTTAAAATAGAAATTAAAATAAAATTAAACTTAATATACTATTCAAAATGTAAAATGAACACTAAATGATGAAAGATTAAGATGAAAACACGCAATCTAACCCAAAGTAGCATTCGAAATTATCCAATTAATTGCCAAATACATGGCTTTTCATTCCGCGTTTTCGAAGACAAAATTGAAGTTCAAGTTGTGATTTCTCCTCTATCTTTTGATCAAATTCTGATTTCAAGTATTCCTTGGATGCGGAAATGCATTAAGAACACAAGAAATCAAATGGCACATGAATTGGGTGTCTGGACAATTCAAATTTCTCGAAAGTTCAAGGGCAAGTTCTTCCATCGCGAAGAACAGTCTATTTAAAGACTAAATTGAAGAGTCCCAATAGGGCGGTGGTTTAACCTAAGATGGGGGGGGGGGTGAATTAGGTTATATGTTAATTTTAATTTTTATTCTCTACTTTTTCTTTTTACAAAGATTCGTTGGTTAGTCACTCATTTCTTGTCCTCTCGATGCACCCAATATTATTATATTGGTTGGGGGACCTAATGTCCCTTAATCCAGTCCCGAGTACTATAGACTCGGAGCCTCCTCCTCACCAAATGAAACCTAATCCTCTCACCCCTCAAATGGGTGAATGACAATGTTCAAATAGAAGGATTTAGATTTTCCCCCTATGGCAAACCTAACACTCACCTTTACCTGCGCCTACGACACTACCCACTAGGCCTTGACCTCCTCGACTCCCAGACGCCCTGAATCCCTCAGGCCGATCTCCACACGATCGCTCGTCCTTTCACGCCTTGTTGTGCCTCTTCCGCTCGTACCGCCGACCGCCGGTAAATTGAGACCTCGTCTTCAAGCTCCACTCGGTCTTCCTGCTCCCGAAGTCTTGACTCCTTCTCGCCTCAACGAATGAGATGCTCTCGTCCTCCGCGTGTGTGTAAATGCAAAGATATGGTTATCTAAACGCTGCTAGCCATATGAGATGACTATAGCAAACAGGTGAGAGTAAATTTAAAGGTAAATGACATACAAGACTCCTACTTCAGGATTTGATTTTCTAACCTAGGGTTGCCTTTATTAAAGGTTGTCTTTCTATCAAAGATTGACTTTCTAACTAATGTTGACTTTCTTACTAAAGTTGACTTTCTGACAACATTGACTTTCTGACAGAGTTGACTTTTCTTACTAACGTTGACTTTTAGACAATGTTGACTTTTGCCTTAGGGTTGACTTTAACGATCAGGTTGACTTGTATGATTTGGGTTGGCTCTAACTAATTTTTGATTGTGCATTGACTTTTGACCTAGAGTTGACTTTCTGTTAAAGTTGACTTTTTCTTGACTTCTATTGACTCTAGGTTGACTTTTGACCTAGAGTTGACTTTCTACTAAAGTTCACTTTTCTTGACTTATGTTGACTCTAGTTGACTTTTGACCTAGAGTTGACTTTTCTGACTTTTGCTTACTCTGGTCTGACTTTTGACCTAGAGTTTACTTTCTGCTAAAGTTGACTTTTCTGACTTGTATTGACTCAGGGTTGACTTTGGACCTAACAAGGTTGACTCTACCAAATCCTCAGTGAATAGAATAAACTTAAAAGGCTAAATACTTTAACTTGAGCTCAGTGAAGAAAATAGGGATAATGTTGCAAATATAACAAGCTTAGAAAATGACTAATATGAAATAATATGTGTGAATGATAAACTTTACCTCAAGACTGGGAAAAAAAGATAGATAACGTACCACTGCTCCTTGTCTGTCAATATAAGTGTGACAATGATTTGGGAAAAAAAGAAAACCTGATGGATACTTAACAGTATCAACAAACAGATAATGTATTCAATTTAAATATCGAGGAAGATTGAGATATACGACTGCGTGAAAATGTGTTGAAATCGATTTCTTTAAAAGATCGTAATGTTAGTAGAATCTAAAATATAACCAAGAACAAGGTAAAAGATTCAGATGATGAAAGGATCAATATCAAAATTTTAAACACAGTATGGAGACCTGTACGATTCGAGAAAAAAATATTCCGACTGACAGACTAAGATCTAAGTCAACACAAGACGAAAATCTGTGAGATTGGAGTTTACCTAACGACAAATTTGAAGGAGACGTAAACCAAAAATAGATAATACCGTCAGAGATGATTTCTATTTATGGTAGTCACAATGGAAGAAGACTGATAACATGCATTTATAACTTGAATTCTTATCCTAATTAACTCATATTCATGCTTATTTTATGTGAATATGATGGATGTTATCATACTTTTTAAGAATTTTCTCCATTGGCATGTCATTTCACTAAAGTTGATATTTATGCATAAATTAGGGATAATTTCATGCTTAATAGATGATTAATCTTTTTTTTAAATAAATAGAATTTAATCTCTGTTATTGAATGATTTTTGACTTTAGTAAATGTTTAGAAGGATAATTTCAAGATAAATTTATGATGTAGAATATTTATAAAGAAATGATGTAAGTAAATTCTAATTCATCTTGATTTCTTCTTTCAAAATATATTTTAAATGACATGATGTTAAAAAGGAGGAAATTTGTGATCCAATGGAGAAAATTTGGATTAAAAAGGAGTTGTATATTTAAAGTTATGAATTTCTGAAGTTTATACCTTTTTCTAATTTTTATTTGATTTTTAAATGAATTCTTAAAGCATTTTCTATTTAAACAAATCGCAAAAAGGGGGGTCTTTACCTGCAGGCGCTGACGTGGCGAGCGGGGAAGGCGGCAAGCTGATAGATGGCACGCGGGACCACCGCGCGGATACGACGCGGCTCTGAGGCCACGTGGCAGGGCCGCGGGTGGCCCGCGGGGAGCGCAAGAGGCGCATAATGGCGCGGCCACGTGGCAGGGAGGCCACGCGACCACGCAGGTCCACCTGGGCGTCCGTGTGGGGCGCCACGTGTAGGCTGGTAGGTGGAGGGCCCAAGGGTATAGTGAGCCCCTGGGTAACGGTGGGGGCGGTAACGCAATTGAATAATGATTGCGCCCCCTTATTTAAGCGCGCCGTTTCCCTCTATTTCTTCCGTGTGGGACTATGTTCCCACACGATTTTTATGTTGCAGGTGACGTGGCGACACGGCGAGCGTCGGATCTAGGCGGAAACCATCGATCGCGTGGACGCGAGTCCACGCGATCATCCATCAAAGCACGTGCTGAAAAAGGAGAGTAAGTGGATTAGATCGATGGCTTACCTGGTGACACGTGGATGATGCTGGAGCGCTGGATCCTCATCAAACGGACTGCATCGCGATCGCAATCATCATCGCGATCTTCCTCCATCGGACGTCGGATGCTCCTCGCAATCATGGTCAACGTGATCGCGCGATCGTGACCATCCAGTCACCTGAAGCTCAATCGGACGGCGTGGAGGGTTCGTGGAAGAACTCCACGATCGCGGTTTGATCGAACTGTGATCGCGGCGCGATCGAGCCGCGATCGTGGCTCCTCCATCATGGAAACAACGCCACGATCTCGGCGCAAGGTTTCAATTCAAAATGGCAAGGGAAATCTCCAAGATCGAGGCCCCATTGCCATTTATTCATTACCACGATCAAGAGCGATCGTGGCCCCGATTGAAGCGGAATCAAGGCCAAATCAGCGCGGGATTTAGGCCACGAGGCTGCCCCCACGAACGCATCAATCCGCGCCCAAGACCGGATCAAACGGCCGGAATTCTCGGGCCAATTTTCCTCTTTAAAAGCATATATTTCCCTTCTTTTCTCTTCAACTTTTGATCGATTCGTGAAGGAATTAAGCAAATTTCGAGGAAGATCTCTAGTTCATCGTGATCCCCCCGCGTTTAGACTCGATTGCGAAGCCATTGGAGCGGGTTTGATCGCGAATTTCTCCTTGATTTCATCAAATTTTCCCCTTGAATTCCGAACGTCCGCGCGGAAGAATCCGAGCAAATTCACTTCAATCCACGAGAATTGAAGCCCCATTCTTGTGATAATCGAGTTAGTAGTGAGATTCGATCGATGATCAGGAGGTAATTTGAGTTTTAATTAGATTTAGAAGTTCAATTTTGTAAATTAGTTCATAGTGTTCTTCATTTTCCCCAATTTTAGGTCCAAAAAATTGCTGCTTTTGAAAATAGGATATCTCTTGCATTATAATTCCAAATCACTTGATGTTTGTTTCATTGGATTCTTTTTTTCATCAGCTTTCCGTGGATATCAAATTCATCAAATTCGGAGTTCATTTGACCCTCCAATTGGACGTTTGACAAAGAACTGTTCATCTTTCGTCAGAAGTCAAACGTTGACTTTTGGGGTCAATTCTTTTGATTTACAAATTAGAAGTTGATAATTTCGGTCTTGTTAGATTCCTCTGGTTGTAAGATTTCCATTGACATAGAAATTGGAAGATTTGGATTTTATTTGACCATTCAATTTGAAGATTTCCCCTGAGGTGTTAATTTCGGGGATTATCTGATAGTTGATTTTCAATAATTCATAATAAATCCATTTCTTATCCAAAATCACAAATTATATATCAATAAATTCTATATTTTCTCTAGTTTCTAAATATCTAATTTTCATAATCTTCTGACTCTGTTTGATTCTCTGATTTTAGAGAAAACCTACTGTTGGTCAAAGTCAATGCTTTGACTTTGACTTTTGACTTTTCTCTGTCAAATCCGAGAATTAAATTCTTAAAACTTCTTATTTAGCTTATTTATATCATTTTCATTCCTTACATCTTATTTTCTCTTATTTATAACTCCTTTTAAACCTAAGTTTGACCAAGTCAACTCTGCGATTAAAGTCAACCTTGCTCTGTGTGGATCGACCCGATACTTACACAATACTTGATTTTTATCTCTTATCTTTGTGAGTTCGGTTTTATAAATTTTTTTCGACCATCGTCTTTGTGATTTAATGACGCACGAAAATGACACGTCAAAATGGCGCCGTTGCCGGGGAGCATGCGTTATTGATTTGATTGCTTGATTTCTTGGTTATATTTAGGTTTCTGTCTTCTATTGTTTATTGACCTGCAGAGAATTTATCAGACCTCATCAGTGGTGAAAAAGGTATAGCGAGGTAAGATTACCTAAATTTGCCCATTATTTGATAGTTTTGGTGCAAATTGGGTAGTCTATTTGGTGTTTTTCGCTTATTTGAGGCATCGATATTGATATATCTGAGATTTATCCTCCGTTATCAGTGACTTATTAGTATTATTATCTTTATTGGTGTGCTTTTTGATAGTGTTTAACTTGATCTATCTTTTAGGTGGATTAAGTGAAGCATTTTTCATTTAGACATCACTCTTTTCGTCTCACCCTTTTCTGACATTCTTATATATATACTTGTTGTTCTGTGATTTTTGGCTTTAGATATGAATAGGAATAATAGGAACCGAGGAGGAGGACGACAGGGCCACCGACCCGCGAGGCATTCAAGGAATAATCCCTTGTATGATGATCTATTTGCCTCATCTAGAGCTCCATCGGAGGCCTCTAATGATTCTCTTCCAGCGATCGCCACACCAGGGCGATGAGAGCCGATAGACACCCCTCTTCCTGCCGAGATAGTGAGACGACGTCTTAGCAATTACGCAAGACCGGTCGTTCAAAGGCAGACTACGCCTCTACGACGAGGCGCGAATTTTAAAATTGACTCACATATTCTTGGCCTTTTGCCCACTTTTCATGGACTACCATCCGAGGATCCATATCAACATGTGGATGAGTTCAGCCAGGTGTGCAAATTCAACCAATTCCACAATGTCCCCTCCGAGATGGCCAAGATGTGCTTCTTCCCTTTCACGCTTAAGGAAATAGCGAAGGAGTGGTTCTTCACCTTGGGCCGCGAGTTTGATTCATGGAGAGATATGGAAGACGCATTTTTGCGTAAGTACTACTCGGTAGGTAAGACTAGTGCCGTGAGACGTGCCATACGCGAGTTCTCACAAGGGTCGGGCGAGGTTTTCTATGAGGCTTGGGAGCGACTTAGAGATCTCTTGAGACAATGCCTGCATCATGGTATACCTAAACATGAGATTACTCAGATTTTGTATGATGGTTTAGGTGCACCTGACAGGTACTTGCTCGATGCCGCTAGTGGAGGCACGTTCATGAGCAAGTACGAGGATGAAGCCCTCGAGTTGATCGAGTTGGTGGTGGAGAATAGCCATCATCACGCGGCTAAATCCTTCGGAGGACAGAGCGCTCTCGCTAAGGGAGGGATGTTAGACGCAAAGGCGGCAGAGACAAGTATGCTTTTAGATAAGATTGAGAAACTGACGGAAGCCCAGAACTTGATCATGGACTCGCTTAAGGTCCGACCGGGTTCTGATGGCCTCGCGCCAATTTCACATGTTGATGTCTCGCCGTGTTCACATTGCTCTAGTTTTGAGCATGTAGAGCTGGATTGCCCCGTGATGGCAATCCAAGGACAGTTTCCATTTCAGCCAAACCATACTACATATCAAGGTTTGAGCCAGGCGGGTAGGTCGACCTACCCGAATCAGGGTTATCCTAGTTTTCATAACCCTACTTATGCGCAACAGTGGAGCGGGCATCACACATCATATCATCAGCCCTATGGATCCGCGCCGCAGCATATGGGGAACCCGAGGCCGACATCTTTCGCCCCCGGTATTCCCCGAGCGGTCACACCGCCACCGGCTGTCCCACCTCCGGCACCTTCAGTTGACCCCGTCATGAGTGCATTAGCACAAATGATGAGTAAACTGAATGAGGTTAACGACCGACTTGACCGAGTCGAAGGGGCTAAGGCCCAATGTTCCGATGCTCCTACTGAGCAAAGGAAGGGTAAGCGTGTTGAGTTTATTGATCAATTACCTTCCTAACCTTTGGCCAATCCCAGGAATGTAGGTCAAGCATCGTCGAGCCGCACCCATAATGTGAACGAAGTTCGTATTGATGGTGCATCGGAGGAGGCACACACCATATCGGGCCTACGTAGCGGCAAGGTCTTAGTGCATCATCATACGGACCACAAGCGCCGCAAGGACCCGCTTGAGGAAAAGGACGATCGTCCATCTCCCACAATTATTCCAGAGGAGGACTCCGAGGATGAGGAGGCACCCAATGAGGAGAGTAGGGCAGAGCCCAATCCCGAGGTTTAAAAACCTCCGGTGCCATATCCTCAGCTTTTGAGCCGGCCTAGAGTCCCTACGAGTGATAGTGATGACACCTTATTAGAGGCTTTTACGCAGGTTACTATCACCATCCCCTTAGTAGACGCCATCTGGCATATTCCACCCTACGCAAAGTTCCTGAAAGGACTTTGCACCCCGGTGAGGAAGCCAAAACGTATCCATATGAGTGAGACCATTAGTTCCATCATTCTGAGTACGCTTCCTCGTAAGCTGACGAGACGAGACCGCGAGGTCGTTGATTTAACACGGTCTCGTGTCAAAAATAATACCGAACTTACCAATTTGGAGAATTAAGAGAGAATTGAGGGGTATAATGGTAAATACGGGTCGAATCCACAGGGAATTTAGGTATTTTCGAGATATCTTTTGGAATTTGGTCAAATTGGACGATAAATTGAGGTGAGAAATTAGGGAAAATGGTTTTTTTTAGAAAGAAGACTTCAAAACGAATCCACGGAATCAAGAATCATCGAATTTGGACTTGATTTCGCGGAGAAATCGAAATTTGAAGTGGAGAGAAATTTTCGGACGTTGAAATCGTGATTTTAGATGAAATTTTATGAAATTGAAAGCTAAATCCTAACCTAAACAAAAATTAAAGATAATAGGAAGATAATCTAGGAAAAACCGCTTCCACTAAACCTGTTTAGCGATCAAAACGAGGTGATTAAGCCGATTAATCACCGAAAACGTCAAGAGCGTCACGACCGGCTTCAAGCGTCGATTTCTCCTTCGATTCTCCACCAAATCTTGATTTCAACCCCTCCATGGCTGCGGAAATGAAAGAGGAAGAGGATGGAATCAAGAGAAACGAGTGGATCGGTGTCTAGACAAGTCAATTTGATTGAAATCCAACTCGAATGCATACATCGACGAAGAACAAGGCTATTTAAGCTAAATTTGGGCGTAACTGTCCGATCGTTTCGATCGACGGTTACAATGAAACGGTCCATCGTGGACCGCTTCGATTAAGTCCTAGCCGTCCGATCTGGATCGACGGCTCCGATCTTCCGCTTGGATTAGCGTTATAAAAACGCTTTGATCTCGCTCCTTGGATCACGATCCGACGGCTGAGATGCGATCCGCGCCGACGCATCTCGGCCGTTATAATTCTTTAAAAACGCCACGTGTGTTATTGATCATCAGTAGTCCGAGGTGCATGCGATCGACGCGCGTCGATCGATCGCCGTTTGATCCGTCGCCCCTCGTCGCGCCACGTCGCCAACATCAGGGCCGTTATAACTCGCCCAATCAAGCACGTGTTGATTTGATCGATCGGTGGTCCAAGGCTCACGCGATCGACGCGTGAGATCGACGCGCGCCGTCGATTCGACGCTCCTCCTCGCGCCACGTCACCTGAAAGGTAAGAACAGTGTGGAGATTAGTCCCACACGGAGAAATAAAAAGGAGATCGTCGGGTTTATAAGACCCGACGATCTATAAGGGTATGACCCTTCCCATATAGGGGAGGACAAAGACCCATTTTATAATATATTGTAAATAAATATAAGATATATATCGCGCCACGTAGGCGCACTGCGCGGGTCCGCGTGGCTCTGCCACGTGGCCTTGCGTGCCACGTCGCACCCGCGCCGGCCCCGCGTGCTTTTTACCTTTTTTTATATTTATTTTTAACGTTTTTAAATAGAAATTATATCAGAAAAATCAGGAAAAATCTAGAAAAAATCCCTAAAATTGTAAAAATCATGTCTTTTAAAATAAAACTCCAAATTAATCCAAATTTCTTTCATTTGATCTGAAATTTAATTATCTATCATTCTAAAAATTCAAAATATTTAAATAACAAGAGATTTAATTTATATTTCAAAAATACATTCATTTCTTTAAGATTTTAACTTTAGAAAATTAAATGAATGTTCATAAATATGATTTCTCTCATTATTTAACTTTAAAATGCATTCATAATCTCAAGTAAAGATGGGTTATAAAATCATTTATCCTTAATTTATCATAATTAACCTAATTTAGTGCATTTTTGAGATTATGACATAAATATACATAGAATGACAGAAATGCACTCAAAGTATGATAACATGCACATAAATGTAATGTTTTATGCCTTAAATTGCATTAATAATCATGTTTTATCATGTTAAGATTGCATGTTATCATAAGCGACGTGATCCGGGAGCTCCCATGATTAGTTGTGAGATAGGGGGTAGGACTTTCACTCGATCTCTCCTCGACACGGGGGCTAGTGTCAATATTCTCCCGAAGGGAGTGTATGACGTTTGTCCACTTGGCGAGTTGCAGCCATTATTTATCGAGTTGAGCTTAGCGGATGGATCCGTGAGACGACCTCACGGAGTAGTAGAGGATGTGATAGTTAAGGTTGAAAAGTGCTACTTTCCGATAGATTTTATTATTGTGGATATGAAATCCACGAAGGACCTCACCGACTCTCCCATCATACTAGGGAGACCATTTTTAGCTACCGCGAAAGCGATTACGGATTGGGGCAAGGGTGAAGTTATTTTTCAGGTTAGAGATAGCACGATGAAGGTGGGCATCAACAAGTTGATGCGACATCCTTCACACGAGGCCGATGAGGTAGGCGCCGTCGATATCTACGAGGATCCGGAGATCTTGAGTTGTATCGAGGAGACGATGGCAACTATTGAGGATAGGAGCTTCGAGGATGATCCATTTCCCTCCGGTGAGATGGCACCCGAGCTAAAACCACTACCTTCGACACTGAAATATGCTTTTCTTGATCATCATAGTGCTAACCCCGTGATTATATCGTCGCAGCTAGATCACGACCAGGAGGAGAGACTATTGGCGGTCTTGCGAGCGAGGAAGGAAGCAATCGGATGGAACTTGTCGGATCTTAAGGGAATTGATCCCTCTTTGTGCACGCATCGCATTTTCCTAGAGGAGGACTCTCGTCCCTCTAGAGAGGCACAAAGACGGCTCAACCCTAAGGTATGGGATGCCGTTAAGGATGAGATTCTTAAATGGCTTAATGCAAGTATCATATATCCCATTTTTGACAGTCCATGGGTCAGTCCGGTGCATGTTGTCCCCAAGAAGGCGGGGATCACCGTGACGACAAATGACAAGGGCGAGGAACTTCAGACACGTCTTCCGACGAAGCGGAGAGTTTGCATCGACTATCAGAAGCTTAACGCGGCGACGAAGAAGGACCATTTCCCTTTGCCATTTATTGAACAAATTCTTGACAAACTTTCAGGTCAAGGATTTTATTGCTTCCTAGACGGCTATTCGGGGTATAATCAGCTAGCTATTCACCCCGATGATCAGGAGAAGACGACGTTTACATGTCCATTTGGCACATATGCATTTCAGCGCATGCCTTTTGGACTATGTAACGCCCCCGCCACATTTCAGAGGTGCATGATGGCCATCTTCTCCTATTTTATAGGAGAGAGCATGGAGGTCTTCATGGACGACTTTTCAGTTTTTGGCCCGAGTTTTGATGCGTGCTTGGAGCACTTGACGCAAATCCTTGACGTTTGCGTTAAGAAACGCCTAGTTCTTAGTTGGGAGAAGTCCCACTTCATAGTGCGAGAAGGTATAGTGCTTGGACATCTAGTTTCAAGCAAAGGTTTGGAAGTGGACAAGGCCAAGGTTGAGGTAATCCAAGACCTTGCACTCCCTACGTCGATAAGGGAACTTAGAAGTTTCCTAGGGTATGTCGGTTTTTATCGTCGCTTTATTCAGGATTTTGCTAAGGTTTCAAGACCACTGACTTTTCTTCTTTGCAAGGAAAAAGACTTTATCATTGAGGAGGAAGGGAAGCACGCCTTTATACAGCTGAAGCAAGCTTTAGTGAAAGCGCCTATTTTACAAAGTCCTAATTGGGACTTAACTTTTGAGATTATGTGCGATGCTTCTGATTTTGCAGTAGGCGCGGTTTTGGGGCAGCGAATCGACAAGAAGCCGACCGCCATTTGTTACGCGAGCAAGACGCTAGCCGACGCTCAACTTAACTACACTACGACGGAGAAGGAGTTGTTGGCGGTTGTCTTTGCTTTGGAGAAGTTTCGGCCTTATATCTTGGGCAGCAAGATCATCGTCTACACGGACCACGCCGCATTGAAGTACTTGCTGTCCAAGAAAGAGGCCAAACCGCGACTGATTAGATGGGTTCTCCTCCTTCAAGAATTCAATTTAGAGATCAAGGACAAGAAGGGAAGTGAGAACTCGGTGGCTGATCATCTTTCTCGACTCTAAATTACATCTTCAGGTGAGATTTGTGATACATTTCCCAATGAGCAGCTCCTCGCCGTTGTGACTAAGGTACCTTGGTTTGCACATATTGTTAATTACTTAGTCACAAAATCTATCCCCGATTATTGGAACACGCATCAAAAGAAGAAATTTGCATATGATGTGAAACATTATTTTTGGGAAGAACCCCAATTGTTCCATGTAGGGGCTGATCAGATTATTCGGCGATGCGTTCCGGAGGAGGAACAAGAGCATATTCTAGCTATTTGTCACTCATCTATATGTGGAGGACATTTTGCGTTGAGGAAGACGGGAGCGAAGGTGCTACAAAGTGGCTTCTATTGGCCAACTCTCTTCAAGGATGCGATCAAGTATTGCAAGGAATGTCTAAAGTGCCAATCCGCATTGAACATCTCAAAGCGAGATGAAATGCCCTTATAAACCATCCTTGAGGTAGAAATTTTTGATCTTTGGGGGATTGATTTTATGGGACCGTTTCCACCGTCGGAGGGAAAGGAGTACATTCTTGTAGCAGTGAACTATGTGTCCAAATGGGTCGAGACGATACCGACAAGGACAAACGATCATCGAGTGGTTAATAAGTTCATTGTTAACAATGTCTTTTCTCAATTTGGTTGTCCTAGAGCTATTATTAGTGATGGTGGATCTCACTTTACTAACTCTCATTTCAGGAGTTTACTTAAGAAATATGGAGTTCACCATCACGTCACGACCCCGTATCACCCTCAAGCAAACGAACAAGTAGAAGTGAGCAATAGAGAAGTCAAGAACATCTTGAAGAAGATCATTCGCACGGATGGAAGAGATTGGGCAGCGAAGTTACCCGATGCTCTATGGGCCTACCGCACCGCATTCAAGACACCCATTGGGATGTCTCCTTTTAGGCTCATTTATGGCAAGCCTTGCCACCTCCCCGTCGAGTTAGAGTATAGAGCATATTGGGCTATTAAAAAGCTCAATCTATCTCTTGATCAAGCTGGAAAGGAAAGACTTCTACAAATTCAAGAGCTCCAAGAACTCCGGAATGAGTCCTATCAAAATGCGGAGATTTATAAAGCCAAAAATAAAGCCTATCATGACAAGCACATTAATAGGAAATCATTTCATGTTCATGACAAGGTATGGCTTTATAATTCTCGTCTTAGACTCTTTCCAGGGAAATTGCGCTCAAGTTGGGATGGTCCATATGAGATCCTTGAAGTGTATGATAATGGATCGGTCTTGATCTTAGATCCCAAGACCCAAAATTTCTTCAAGGTAAATGGACATAGGTTGAAGCCATTTATTGGTGAAGAAGGACCTCCCCCTCCTCAAAGTGAAGAGCTACAATCCCTTGAGTTCTCAGCCACTAGTTAGTCATTGGAGTGAGTTACGTCTAGCTAAAGACGTTAAACTTAGCGCTTGTTGGGAGGCAACCCATCTTTATGTTATTTTTGTATTTATTTTCTACTTTTGTTCTTGTTTTACAATTTATTTTTAATTTTATATTTTCTGTTTGCTTTGATGTTTGTTGTTGTTTCTTTATAAGTTTTTTTAGGTACCAAGGAGAAAGGATCATAAAAAGAAGAAATTGAGCTCCAAAGCAACTCCAAAAATGAAGAGAAGAATGCAACCGATGCAAATTCCCGCTAAGTTTTTCTTTTCCCTCCTATGCCTCTCTTGATTTTATTGATGTGCATGCCATGTATATTGATTTTCATCACATTTTCCATGAGCATGTTGAGTTTTATTGAGGACAATAAAAGGAATGAGCATGGGGGAGAGTTTTCTAGAAACCTTAAATTTTTTAAAATTTTTGCATTTCTTCATTTAGTATTCTATGCATGATCTGATTTTTAAACATGTGAACAGCAACATGATTTTTTCAAAAACACATGAAATAGAAAAGCATAGAGCTCATTAACACCCCCACTTGTTTAGAAAGTTGTGGGAAGAGCAACCTTAAGTGTATGTTGAGGAGATGATAGAGTCGATGGAATTAGGGATCTTGGTATTCCTTTGGGGAGCCATAAAATCCAAACTAAGGATGTACTCAAGCTCATAGTATGATTTTTCAAAACTTTCTATACTTCTCATCTACTCATTCTTCTTTCTAAACTTTGAGTTAATGACTCCTTGCACGCACATCCTTCCGCTTTCATAGCAAGTCGTAGCTTGTATCATCCTTTGTTGGCACTAATATTATTGACATAGTGAAGCTCCCTGATCCATAGAGATACCAAAACCTCTTCGGGGGAATAAGTTGCATGTCTACTAAGGACGACACATGGGTAGGATGAGCACCATGAAATGAAGTATGTTGTGTTTCAATAAAGTTGCATAAAAAGCCTTGAAAATTTCAAAATCAGAATTCTTTAATCTCCTTCTTCAAAAAGGCTTGCAGAGAGTAGAATTAGGATGAATAAAGTAGAATTAGAAAGAAAGAAAAATACAAAAAAATAGAATTAGGATAAAAGAAAGAAAAAAAATAAAAAAGTAGAATTAGAATGGTAAGCTACCTCCCATGTGTTTTAGCCGACTCTATTTATAGCCACTATGTATATAAGGATGATAATTGGTTCTACTTCTTGTGCCCTTATCATTCATGTCCATAGTGCAAGGAGGAAGCGACGATTGGTTTGGTATGATGAATCTCTTTTAATTATGTATATTCTATTAGTATGTAGAGCAAGAGCATTCTTGGTTTATTTGGTGGATTAAAGTGTTTGCTGGAGAATACCTTGATCTTGAGTTTCTAGTACATTACTTTCTTCTTGGCATCACTTAAGGTAGAACATTCATTTCAGATTCTATCAATGCTTAACCCATGGCTTTCTAAGCTTGTTAGTCCTATTTCATACTCTTTCTCTTTCCATTGCTAAGGGACTAGCAATGATTTAAGTTGGGGGGTGTGATAACATGCATTTATAACTTGAATTCTTATCCTAATTAACTCATATTCATGCTTATTTTATGTGAATATGATGGATGTTATCATACTTTTTAAGAATTTTCTCCATTGGCATGTCATTTCACTAAAGTTGATATTTATGCATAAATTAGGGATAATTTCATGCTTAATAGATGATTAATCTTTTGTTTAAATAAATAGAATTTAATCTCTGTTATTGAATGATTTTTGACTTTAGTAAATGTTTAGAAGGATAATTTCAAGATGAATTTATGATGTAGAATATTTATAAAGAAATGATGTAAGTAAATTCTAATTCATCTTGATTTCTTCTTTCAAAATATATTTTAAATGACATGATGTTAAAAAGGAGGAAATTTGTGATCCAATGGAGAAAATTTGGATTAAAAAGGAGTTGTATATTTAAAGTTATGAATTTCTGAAGTTTATACCTTTTTCTAATTTTTATTTGATTTTTAAATGAATTCTTAAAGCATTTTCTATTTAAACAAATCGCAAAAAGGGGGGTCTTTACCTGCAGGCGCTGACGTGGCGAGCGGGGAAGGCGGCAAGCTGATAGATGGCACGCGGGACCACCGCGCGGATACGACGCGGCTCTGAGGCCACGTGGCAGGGCCGCGGGTGGCCCGCGGGGAGCGCGAGAGGCGCATAATGGCGCGGCCACGTGGCAGGGAGGCCACGCGACCACGCAGGTCCACCTGGGCGTCCGTGTGGGGCGCCACGTGTAGGCTGGTAGGTGGAGGGCCCACGGGTATAGTGAGCCCTGGTAACAGTGGGGGGGGGGGGGCGGTAACGCAATTGAATAATGATTGCGCCCCCTTATTTAAGCGTGCCGTTTCCCTCTATTTCTTCCGTGTGGGACTATGTTCCCACACGATTTTTATGTTGCAGGTGACGTGGCGACACGGCGAGCGTCGGATCTAGGCGGAAACCATCGATCGCGTGGACGCGAGTCCACGCGATCATCCATCAAAGCACGTGCTGAAAAAGGAGAGTAAGTGGATTAGATCGATGGCTTACCTGGTGACACGTGGATGATGCTGGAGCGCTGGATCCTCATCAAACGGACTGCATCGCGATCGCAATCATCATCGCGATCTTCCTCCATCGGACGTCGGATGCTCCTCGCAATCATGGTCTACGTGATCGCGCGATCGTGACCATCTAGTCACCTGAAGCTCAATCGGACGGCGTGGAGGGTTCGTGGAAGAACTCCACGATCGCGGTTTGATCGAACTGCGATCGCGGCGCGATCGAGCCGCGATCGTGGCTCCTCCATCATGGAATCAACGCCACGATCTTGGCGCAAGGTTTCAATTCAAAATGGCAAGGGAAATCTCCAAGATCGAGGCCCGATTGCTGGTTAATCATGACCACGATCAAGAGCGATTGTGGCCTCGATTGAAGCGGAATAAAGGCCAAATCAGCGCGGGATTGAAACCACGATGCTGCCGAATGGAGACCGCTTCCACGACGCTTGAAAATCGCCCCCACGAACGCATCAATCCGCGCCCACGACTGGATCAAACGGCCGGAATTCTCGGGCCAATTTTTCTCTTTGAAAGCATGTATTTCCCTTCTTTTCTCTTCAACTTTTGATCGATTCGTGAAGGAATTAAGCGAATTTCGAGGAAGATCTTTAGTTCATCGTGATCCCCCCGCGTTTAGACTCGATTGCGAAGCAATTGGAGCGGGATTGATCGCGAATTTCTCATTGATTTCATCAAATTTTCTCCTTGAATTCCGAACGTCCGCGAGGAAGAATCCGAGCAAATTACTTTAATCCACGAGAATTGAAGCCCCATTCTTGCGGCAATCGGGTTAGTAGTGAGATTCGATCGATGATCAGGAGGTAATTTGAGTTTTAATTAGATTTAGAAGTTCAATTTTGCAAATTAGTTTATAGTGTTCTTCATTTTCCCCAATTTTAGGTCCGAAAAATTGCTGATTTTGAAAATAAGATATCTCTTGGATGATAATTCCAAATCACTTTATTTTTATATCATTGGATTCCTTTTTTCATCAGCTTTCCGTGGATAGCAAATTCATCGAATTCCGAGTTGATGTTTGACCAGGGACTGTTCATCTTTCATCAGAAGTCAAGCGTTGACATTCGGGGTCAATTACAAATTAGAATGTGATAATTTCGGTCTTGTTAGATTCCTCTGGTTGTTAGATTTCTATTGACATAGAATTTGGAAGATTTGGATTTCATTTGACCATTCAATTTGAAGATTTCCTCTGAGGTGTTAATTTCGGGGATTTTCTGATAGTTGATTTTTAATAATTCATAATAAATCCATTTCTTATCCAAAAATTCTATTTTTTCTCTAGTTTCTAAATATCTAATTTTCGTAATCTTCTGACTCTGTTTGATTCTCTGATTTTAGAGAAAACCTACTATTGGTCAAAGTCAATGCTTTGACTTTGACTTTTGACTTTTCTCTGTCAAATCCGAGAATTAAATTCTTTAAAATTCTTATTTAGCTTATTTATATCATTTCCATTCCTTACATCTTATTTTCTCTTATTTAAAACTCCTTTTAAACCTAAGCTTGGCCAAGTCAACTCTGCGATTAAAGTCAACCTTGCTTTTTGTGGATCGACCCGATACTTACACAATACTTGATATTTATCTCTTATCTTCGTGAGTTTGGTTTTATAAATTTTGTTTGACCATCGTCTTTGTGATTTAACGACGCATGAAAATGACACGTCAAAGACCAGAATCAAATGCCAGATGAAGATTTCTCTTCGCACCGATCTTTTGTCTTCACACAGATCGCATAGAGGAAAATACTTTTTCGCCCAATAGTCGAACTTTGCGTCTTCTTGTTCTATTCTCGGTAGCCCCTTTTTTCAAAAACCTAACTTCCTTATATTATATCGGGTTAGAGGGGAAGAAAAGAACAAAGGACGATAAAGCCCTCAATAGAATTAGTATATAAAGACAAAACTATTTAACTATTGAATTAATATTAGTAAAACAAACTTAAACTAGATGGGATGAAAGAAATAATGATATGCCCTAAATCAACTTAGGTTTCCGATATTCTGCAAGGATATAGTTAAAGTTATAATCAGCTTTGCCTGAAATCAAACACACACATTAGCCTCAATAAAATCATAATTAGAAATACGAAAGAGTAACGCTTATAATTAATATCATATGACAGCAGATCGCTTATTCCGAATGAAGTTAAATCATCCAGTCGATCAGTGGCAATTCAAGATTAGTATTTATGTCAAAACTAGCTCTCTAACATAAATTAGGCGTAACCGTTGATCTAACAGATGCCTTGCGATTAACGGTCGCGATGAGACGTCCTTTGGCGAATCGGTGTTTCTGCTTAATGACCATTTGATCGGCGATGTAGGGTCGAGATGCGATTTCATCCCATGAAGAAGGAGGTGCGTCGCTTTCGATCGCCCGTTGGATCTTAATCCAACGATCGTGATGTCTTGAGGGATCCACCGATTGCGATGGATCTCCGCCGTTATAACTCGCGATATCGACGGCTCAGATGAATTCGCTTAAGTGAATTTTTAACCACGTGCGTGATTAGAGATCGGGTGGACCTCGAGTCCACCGCATCGATGCCCGATCGTCCACACGATTAAATCCGACGATCGGCATTTACTTGAAATAAGAGGTTTAGTCCCACACTGAAGAAACTAAGAGAAACTATCGGGTATATAAGGTGAGGCGTATTATGCGGTTAGCAAAGCCCTGTATGGATGACTTATATGTACTATAACGAATGTACAATAAAAATATATATGTAATACGTCACCTCAGTGCCACGCAGGCACTCGCACGGCTCCGCGTGGCACTGCCACGTGGCCCCGAGTGCCACGTCACATTCACGCGGGCTCGCGCGAATAAATGCACCCTTTTTGCATTTTTTTAATTGTTTTAAATAACTTAAAAATTGAAAATAAATCTAAATAAATTCAGAAAAATTCTAGAAAATTCCTATAAATTTTAAAAATCATAACTTTCAAAATATAACTCCAAGTTAATTCAAATTTGTTTTGTTGGATCAGAAATTGAATAATCTATCATTATAAAAAGTCAAAGTATTAAAATAATAAGAGAGTAAATATTAGTTAAGTTAATAAATTCATGTATCTTATAAAATAAATTTATAAAAATACGTAAATGTAAATAAAGATCTTTTCTCTTATATTTTCATCATTAAAAGATGATAATGATCTTGAATATAATTAGGATTAAACATCATAATGTTTTAATTATATATAATAATCCATAAATTAACGATTTTTAGATCATAATATGAAATGATACACAATGATAGAAATATACTTAAAATATGATAACATGCATACATTTGGAATAATTAATGCCTTAAATTGCATTAATAATCATGTATATTCATGTTTAAATAGCATGGTATCACTCGTATCAACCTACCGACTGATTTAATCTAAGTCCCAAGGGCGGTGGAAACAGGTGCGGGAAATACTGCAAGAACTGAAGAACTTCAAAGTAAAGAGGAGGGATTCGTGCCTAATCTGCAGGGCACGAGCCCGGTCGGTCGTACGTGGCACAAACGATTGGCATAAGGAGACTGCATCATGCAACGTCAAGGGAGGGAGGAATCCTCTGAGCGGTGGAAGGGAGGCGGTAGTGGTCGCGAAATCAAGACTGGAGTGGGACGGCTGGGTGCGTGCGGGCACAAGTGGCGGCACAAGCGCAGTCACAACGGTTAGGCGCACGCAAGCGCGGTACAGCATGAGTGCAGCGATGACCAGGAGCGAGGCGGTTGGGAGCGAGTGACCTAGGCGCAGGCTGGCTGGGCGCAAAGTGGTCGGGCGTGGGCGACCGGGCGCGGGGTACTCGAGAGCAGAGCAACTGCGCGGGCATGAGGCGACCGACGCATGGCAACGAGGAGGCGCGCAGTGTGGACGCGGGGCATGTGCGGGGGCGGGGCAGCGCATGGGCCAACGCAGGGCGACGGGAGCGGATGCAGAGAAGCACGGGCGGTCCGAAAAGTTCATAAGCAACAAAGGAAAGATAGGTCCACACGTGTGAGCACAGAGTGTGGGTAATCGTAGCGAGACGAAGTCTTCAAGCGGTGTAGCAAAAGTCTGCATCCTTCGTCTTTGCTTGTCGTGTGGGCTGGACGCGCATCAGTTTTGGCTCCTCCGGCGTCGTGGTGTCGTGCCTTGGTGGCGACGGGGGTCATACGCCACCAAGACATCTTTTGAAATTCAATCAAATCGGATGATGAAATGTGGTGAAAAATTAGGGAAATTAATATTTTTGGAAAGAAGACTCAATGGCGAGTCCATAAAATTTGGATCAACATTACGAGCGAAATCGTCGAGTGAATAAGGTGGAAATTTTTGAATTTGAAAATCACGAAAAATCAAAATCAAAATTTATATTTATATTTACTAAAATTACGATTCAAAATTGAAATCTCAAGTTATACGAAGGAAGCTTAGAATGAAACTTGATCTCTAACCCAAGATTGCGCTCGAATTGATCCAATTACTCGCTGGATCAAAGGCTTTTCATTCCCGAATTTAAAAAACGATCGTTGATGTTTCAGAAACGATTTCTTCTAGTCTCTCAATGAAATCTCACTTTCAAGCACTCTGTGGACATGGAAATTGATCTAGAAGCAGTTAGAATGCAAGAGATTCAGGGGATTTGGTGTTTAGACTCTTTGATTACTCAAAGAACCCAACAATGATTTACAATGTCTAAGAACATCTCACTTGATAGCGTAAATTGGGCATAGCCGTTGGATGAAATGTTTGATCTTCGATCAACGGCTCTGATGAAACATAGGAGTGCGAATCATTACGGTTAAGTCGTGCGCGTTGGATCGCAGATGAACCGTCGAGATTTTGCCATGTTGCGTGCATTATAAGTAACACATCAATTGCTTGCCGTTTGATCTTGATCGGACACTTCAGATGCGCTTCATCGGTTTTATCTCAGCCGTTATAACTCCTCAGACCGACGGCTGAGATGAAATGCTTTTATAACGATTCACCGACGAGTAGAGGTGCGCCACGTACCCCGCTGGTTTTAAGTGACGATCGACCATTCATCTGTAACGAAGGAATCAGACGCTCCTCATGCTGTCACGTCACATGCACACTTAAAATAAGACAACTTAGTCCTGAATGACTTATCAATAAAATTTCGGCACATATATAAGCTGTATGCAAATGATGAGTTCACGAAAATCCTTAACGGGTTGCTTTCTCCTTATTCACATACACACACGCGCACTCACACACACTCGCATACGAATACCTGTGTGACACGTGGCGGTCTCATATGTCGCCACGTTGTGCGCTTTTTTTTCCTCTTGCACCACATCAATTGCCACGTCCGCACGCAAAATAAAAATATATTTTTTAATGAATTTTAATTGGAAAGAAATTGATTTAAATTTAGAAAAATTCAGAAAAATCCATTAAAATCCCTAAATATTAGAAAATTCATATCTTTTAAAATATAACTTCAAATTAATCAAAATTTGTTTCATTGGATCATAAATTAAATTATCTATTATTATAAAAAGTCACATTTAATAAATAACAAGTATGATGCCAAAATCAAGGCTATATTGGAAAATATGTAGGCCAACATTGATTGAGAATACATTCTGCCTTAAACATCATTACTATCTCATTTTTCCATTAAAAGACCCTTGAATTTTCCCTTCTCCAAATTCATTGGTATAGTATCCCTTCCTTTTTTGTCCACCACCACAAATTTTCTATATTTTTACCCTTTTTCCTTTTTCCTATTTCATTTTCTTCATTCTTCTTCTCTGATTCTTAATTTTTTTCCTTTCCTTCCCCCATCATCAATCCTCCAATTTCCTCCAAACTTTTTTACCTCTGTTTTCTTTTTTCTTTCTTTTTTTCTTGACTTTCCTTCTTCCTTACATACTATCTCACATCCTCCTTTTCTTCGCATGCTCCAATGCTATTAGATTAGACAAGAATAAACTCATTCGAGACTAATTCCTTCATCTAAATAAATGAGTTAACATACTGATGAAAACTTGATACCTCAAAGGCAACAATGTAGAGGGATCAATTGAACATGATAGCATCATCTAAAGCTTTTTTCGACAGCAGACACAAACAAAATGAAGTTGTGAAAGGACATCCATGCAAGACTCTTATCAATGCAAATCCGTTATTTGATAATCATGCCAGGGATTTGTAATTCGTGCAACTAATACATGCAACTAAGGTTTAATCATCAGTGCAACTAATCCGTTAACAAAGAACCCAACTACGAATGAAGGAGAATATTGTACAATGATGTTCGCTATAGATGCTTCCACGTGGATTAGAATTTTGAGAATCATGCCATAAGTTCAATGCCAACAGTAGAATTCTACTAAAAAATGGAGAGGCCTACACTAATTGATAACTCATTTCACCTTAAACCTCATTATTTATAATTTTTTCATGTGTCAACATCAAATGTTTGCCTTCTCCAACTTCACTTGCATAGTCCCCATTCCTCTTTCTGTCCACCACCACATTTTTCTTTTATTCTTACTTGCTTTTCTTTTTATTTCATTCTTCTCTCTCACTCTTCTTTCCTTTTCTCGCTTTTTCTTCCTTTCCTTCCATAGCCAACCCTCCAATGTCCTCCACACTTTTAAATTTAGTTTTACTTTTTCTCTTTTTTTCTTCATTCTTCTTCTTCCTCACATACCTTCTCTTGTCCTCCTTTTGTTGGCCTTCTCCTACACTTCTATCAAATTACAAAAGAATAACTTCATTATAAAGGAAACCATTCTTCTAAATAAAAGAGTTATAAAACTAAAAATTCTTACCTCAATTGAAATGTTGCAAAGGAGGGATCAAATGAACATGATAGCATCATCTAAAGTTCTGTCCATCAGGAGACACAAACATAATGAACTGCTGAAAAAGACCCCCTTGGAAAACTCATTATATCAGTACAAATGAAGCTATGCTTTTATCGTTGGTGCAACCAAACTGTTAAATATAGAACCGACATTGAACAAAGGAGAAAATTGTACAGTGACATTAGCTTTAGATGCTTCCTTGAAAATTATAATTCGATAATCATGCCACAAGTCCTAGGCCAACAACAACATTGTATTAAAAGATGAATAGGTTGACATCGATTGAGGATGAATTCCGCCTCAAACATCATTATTATGTCATTTTGTCATCTATCAACCTTGAATGATCCCCTTCTCCAACTTCACTCGAATTGTCCCTTGATGCCGGACAACGGATAAACCCGATTGTGCAACAGACACTAAAGGGAATCTAAGGATGGAGGGCCTAGTGCATTCTACTATGATGGAGAAACTCACTCGATGAATATGAATCACGCTGCTTCCTCGCACGTCTTTGTCGAAACTTCAGGGGTGCACCGAGTAGAGTCAGTTCAGGAAACCTCCAGGCTCACGTCCACGTGAACGTTGGGCCTCAAGTCGTCGAGGGTAGATCGACGATCAATGAGACGAATTGGACCATGGTCTGAATCCTCTCGTATCACTCTACTGTCTAACCAGTCTTACGCCCAATGGCGGTGAAAAACAAGTGCAGGAAGTACTAGAAAAGGTAAAAGAACTTCAAAGTAAAGACGAGGGGATGCGTGCCTAATCTGTAGGGCACAAGCCCAGTCAGTCGTGATCAAGGAGGTCGTTTGTACGCGGCACGGACAGTCAGCAGAAAAAGGCCGGGGTGGACGACATCGTGGGAACGGCAAATTCCTTGGCGCAGCCAGAGGTGGGTGAGGGCGCGGGCGCGGAGCGCAGCCAGAGGCAACCACAGGGCGCAGTCAGCAGAGGGCGCGAGCACAGCCAGAGGCAGGCGAAGGGGCGCAACCGGAGGCGGGAGCGGCCTCGACCCGGGGTGGGCGCAAGAGTGTGGCCCGAGGTGGGCAAAAGGGTGCAGCCCGGGGTGGGCGCAGCTCGGGGTGGGTGCAAGGGCATGGCCTAGCTTGGGCGAGGGGGCACTGCCCGGGGCAGGTTCAAGGGCTTGGCTCGGTGCGGGCGCGTGGAGCGGGTGGCTGCGATGGCGCGGGCTAGGACCGCGGAGGCACGAGACAGGGGGGAGGGGGGACCGCGGTGGGGAGGGATGAGGCTGATGCGGCACGCACGACGGCCGCGACGACGTGGATTAGGGGCCACGGCGGCACGGGCTGAGTCCGAAGCGCCGAGGACATGGGCTGCCGCGATGCGGACTTGGGGCTACAGCGACGTGGTCTGAAGCCCCGGAGGCGCAAGATGGGGCTGCGGCGGCATGGAATGGAGCCTTGGCGATGCGGGATGGGGTCACTTTGGCGCAAGCAGGGGCGACTAGCGCAAACAGCGATGGCGACAGCCTATGGTGGTGGCGGCGACGGCGGTTCTGGGCGGCTGCAACTCTGGGTACAGGCGACAACAATGATGACGGTCTCGGTGGCGGCCGTGGCAACAACGGTGACAGTTGCAGCGGTGGCGAATTCGATGGTGCATGCGTGATCGCGGCAAGGGGAGGCGGCGGCATGGGGCGTGCAGCGGCGGCGGCGGTAGAAGTGGCGGTTGGTTTCCTTCGTAGATCTGCCTCGAGCAGTTACTCAAGAGGGAGATCACTCCTTTTTTTTCTCAAATGACGGCTAGGGTTTGGGGGGGGGGGTCCCTACCCCTCTTATAGTGCCCAAGATGGGCTGAGAGGGGAAAGGGCCCACTTGAGGCCCACGACCCTAAAGCCTAACATAATCATAATAAAAATAAAGGTCCACAAAAGTGGGGCTTTGTGAGTGGGGCCCGAAAGGGGGAAGGGCCCACTGAGAAGGCCAAAAGGGAGATGGAGATAAAAGTGGGCCTGCTAAAACACGTGCGGGCTGATAAAGTTCAAAACAAGGGAAGAAGATAGATCCACGCGCGTGAGGTCGAGTGGGGGCGAGACAAAGTCCTCAAGCGATGTACTGAAAGTTGGCATCCTTCATCTTCGCCTGTTGTGGGGGATGGACGTGCATGGGTGGCGGCTCCTCCGACGCCATAGTGTCGTGCCTTGGTGGCGAAGGGGGTCGTATGCCACCATCCCCCTTATCTTTGTTGTCCACCAGCGCAACTTCTTTTTTTTCCTTATTCTTCCTCAAACATCATTTTTGTCCACCACCACAACTTTTATTTTACTTTTATTTTCCTTTTTTCTCATTCCTTTTTATTCTTATTTTCTTTTCTTCTCTTTTTTTCCTTTTTCTTCCTCCCATCGTTAATCCTCCAATTTCCTTTGCATTTTTACTCCCAATTTCTTATTTTTCCTCTTCTTGTTTCTTCATTTTCCTACTCTCTTACATACCATCTTTCATCCTTGTTTATTTTCCCACTCCACTTCTATCAAATTAAACAAGAATGAATTCATGGGGGATGAAACCCTTTTTCTATAAAAATGAGTTAAAATTTTGACAAAAACTTCATGCCTCAAATGCAACTATGTGAAGGAGTAATCAACTAAAAGCAACAACATCATCTTAAGCTTTGTCCAGTAGTAGATAGAAACATAATGAACTGCTGAAAAAGACATCCCTGGAAAACACATTGTATCAGTACAAATGATTCTATGCTTTTATCATTGGTGCAACCAATCTGTAAACAAGGAAACAAAAGTGGAATGGATAATATTTTACCATGAGATAAGCGTTAGATGCTTCCAAGCATATTAGAATTCGACAACCATGCAACACGTCTAACGCCAACAACATCACTATATTGAAAGATGGATAGGTCTACACCAATTAAAAACTCATTCTACCTCAAATAGTATTATTATGTTATTTTTTGTCTATCGACCTTGAACATTCTTGTTCTCCAACTTCACTCATATAGTCACCCTTCCTTTTTTTGTCCACCACCCCAAATTTTATATATTTTTACTTTTTTATTTTCTCTCTTTTTTTTTCATTCCTCTTTTACTTTTTTTGTGTGCCTTTTTTCCCCTTTTTTCCCTCCCCTCGTCAATCCTCCAATTTTCCTCCAAACCTATAAATTCCATTTTCTTTTTTCTCTTTTTCTTCATTCTTCTTCTTTCTCACATATCTTCTCTTGCTGTCATTTTCTTTGACCTGCCCCTCTATGTTTAGATTACATAAGAATAAACTGATTATGGACAAAATCCTTCTTTCAGATAAATGAGTTAAACAACTAATAAAAACTTGATACCTCATATGCAATGGTGGAAAGGAGGCACCAACTAAACACAAGAGCATCATCTAAAGCTTTGTATTACATTAGATGCAAACATAATGAAGTGCTAAAACAAACATCCTTGAAAAACTCATTGCATCAATACTAATGAAGCTATGGTTTTATCATTGGTGATATTGTGTGAAGGAGAATACTTTATAGTGACACTAGGCTCACATGTTTGCAAGCAGATTAGAATTCAACAATTATGCCACAAGTTCCACATCAACAGACTCTATATTGAAAGATGGATAGGTTGACACTGATTGAGAAACAATTCTACCTCAAACCAAATTATTGGGTCCTTTTTTGTCAATCACCCTCGAATATTCCTCTTCCCCAATTTCACTCCTATAGTCACCTTGCATCTTTTTGTCCACAACCACACGTTTTATTTTAATTATCCTCTTTATCTCATTTTTCTCATTTATTTTCATTATTCTTTTCTTTTTCCTGCTGCCTTTTTCTAATTTTTCCTTCCATTATTTATCCAACAATTTCCTCCACACTTTCTTCTTCTTCTGCTACTCATTTGTTTGCTTCACTCTGCTTTGTCCTCACATACATTGTCCTAGTCCTTCTTTTCCTTGCCCTCTCCTCCATTGCTATCACATCACACAAGAATAAATTCATTAAGGAGAAAAACCTTCTAAATCAATGAGTTAAAAATTTAATAAAAACTTGATACTACAAAAACAATAGTCTAGAGGCATCAATTGAACCTAACAACATCATTTGAAGCGTTCTCCAACACCAGACACAAACATAATGAAGTGCAAAACTCTTTGTATTAGTACAAATGGCGCTATGCTTTTATTATTGGTCCAACCAATCCGTTGAAGTTGAATTTTGTATCCTGGCATTATCTTTGATGCTTGGAAGCAAATTAGAATGTGACAACCATGCCACAAGTCCCACAGCAACAATAACATTATATTGAAAGATGGATTGGCTGACACTGATTGAGAGTTTAGTTTGATTCAAACAACATTTATTGTGTCATTTTTCTGTAGATCACCCTCAAATATTCCACTAATCCACCTTTACTCGTAAAGTCACCATTCCTCTTCAAGTCCACCACCACAACTTTTCTTTTATTTCTACTTTTTCCTTTTCTCTCACTCATTTTCTTCATTCTTCTTTTTTTTTTTCTGTTTCTTCCTTTTTCCCTCCCATTTTCAATCTTCCAATTTCCTCCACAATTCCTTACTGCGGTTTTCTATTCTTCACATTTTTTTGCTTCATTCTCCTTATTTCACACATACATTCTCTTATCCTTCTTTTCATTGCCCGCTCCTCCACTACTACCAGATCACACAAGAATAAATTCATTAGGGACCAAACACAATTTTTAGACACATGAATAAACAAACTAAAAAAAGCTTGATACCTCAAATGCAATGGTGCTACGTAGGAATCATAACCTTTGTCCAACACAACACAAAGACACAATGAAGTGCTTTAAAAGACATCCCCCCAAAACTCATTTTATCAGTACAAATGAAGCTATGCTTTTATTATTGGTCCAACCAATCCATTAAAAAAATATGCCACAATCCCAAAATCCCAACAGCAACACTATATTGATTGATGGATAGATCGACATTCATATGAGAACTCATTCTACCTCAAGCATCATTATTCCTCTTCTCCCCCATTCACTTGTATAGTCGGCCTTCTTGTTTTTGTCCACCACCACAAATTTTCCTTCTTTTTCACTTTTTTTTCCTTTTTTTCACATTCTTTTATTTCATTCTTCTTTTACCTTTTTTCAACTTTTTTTTTCAATTTCCTCCACTTATTTTACGACAAAGTCTTTTTTCTCACTTTTTCACTTCATTCTCTTCCTCACACACCTTTTCTCCCTTTGTCCACCACCTTTTTTCTTCTATTCATATATTTTCTTCCTTTTTATCTCATTCCTTTTCTTCATTCTACTTTTTTCTCTTCCCTTATTCTTTCCTTTTATTTCTTCAAATGTCCGTGATAACATAAAATTTATACTAGTAATTACATGATTATTAATGCAAATTAAGGCATAAAACATTCCATTATTGTGCATGTTATCATACTTTGAGTGCATATCTATTATTCTATGTAATTTTAAGTTATGAACTAAAAATATACTATTTTTAGGATAATCATACATAATTAAAAATAGATAATTGAGATTAGATTATTCTCATTTTCTATTTGAGATTATAATTAAGTTTTAATTGAAAATCATAAGAGAAAATATTTTTTGTATAAACTCATAAAAATGTATTCTCTTATTATCTATTAAATTTGACTTTTTAGAATGATATATTATTTAATTTCTAATAAAAAAAATGGATAAAAAAGGAGTTGTACTTTGAAAGCTATGAATTTTCTAATTTTAAAATATTTTTCTAAAATTTTTCTAATTTTCTTTTATTTTTTATCGATTTATTTTGAATTTATTGAAATTTAAAAACAAACAATTCAATTTTGTACGTGATGATATGGTAGATGATGTGGCGAGGGGACTTACGTGTTGACACTACGTGATGTATGTGCATGCCGCATGTCTTGCGTGTGTGCGCCTTATTGACGTGCGTGATTAGTGGTTACACTCCCTCTTTAGGGCATGAGCTTATCGCTAAGGGCGTTTGCGCTTATATACACGCCGAATCATCTTCATTTTTTCAATGCGGGACTATTTGTATTTTTTTTCCTTACACATTATGTGGTGAGATGTGAGACTTTCCATTCATGGATTTAATCGCAAACGTCAATTTTCACTTACTTAGAAGGGTATGTGTACTCTGATTGGGCGACGCTTCATGTTATAAAATGAAGTGAATCTTGGGCATCCCTCAAGGGAATTATAATGGTCCAAATTCAATGCGACCAATGGATTCCTCTAAACAACATGTGGTAGCATTGTGGGCAGCCGTAAAAGATGAAATGGTGAGCGTTTCACAATGATTTGTATCCACATGATAACAAGGCAAAATTTGGACACTTCATCTTAAATTCGACGAACACTACTGAATTGTGCTGATTTGACTCGAAGCATTTCATCTAGGCCATGGATTGAAGACGAAGAGGAAAATCCAACGACCATGCCCAATTTTCATATATTTATACCCCCTTCTTTTAGATGGTGTAAGGCATTCTTAGGTGTTTAGATTAATCAATCCATTTGGACATTTCATTCCTTGAATCTCTTGTTATTTTCCTCTTCTAGACTTATTTTTGCATCTGAGGTCTGTTTGAAATCAAGATTTTGTTGAAAGAATATGAAGAATTTGCCGCTTGAACTTGATAGCATGCTAACTAAACATGAAAATACATGATTATTAATGCAAATTAAGGCATAAAACATTCCATTCTAATACATGTTATCATATTTTTTAGTGTTTATCTATCATTCTATGAAAAAGTCATTATAATCTCAAAATGCATTAATTTAGGGTTAATTATGATGAATTAAAGATAATTTGTTCATAACTCATCTTTACTTGCGATTAGAATTATTTTTTAAATATATATAATAATATAAATCATTTTATATACACTCATATATTGATAGATAATTTAATTTCTGATCCAATGAAACAAATTTGGATTAATTTGGAGTTATATTTTGAAATATATGAATTTTCTATTTTTCGGATTTTTTCAAAATTTTTTGGATTTTTTCTAAATTTAAAATGGATTTATTTAATTTAAAATCGATTTTATAAGTGTGTAGATGACGTGTCAAAATATGGAGCGTCCGATCGCACGTTTTACATGACCGTTGATCGTCACTTAAAGAGGGGGCGTACGTGGCATAATCTCATTTGCCGGTGAATCATTTTAAAACAATTTAATCTCAGCCATATATCTGAGGAGCTATAACGGCTGAGATTAAAACAAACGAAAGGCATCTAGAGTGTCCGATTGAGATCAAACGGCCGCTATTAAATACGTTACTTATAACGCGCACGACCTGGCATCATCTCGACGGTCCATCGGAGATCCAACGGCCACAACTCAATAGTAATGATTCACAATTGTACGTTTTATCAGATCCGTTGATCAAAGATTAAATGCACGATCGGACGGTTACGCCCAATTCACCCTATAAACATAGGTGTTCTTCGACATTGTAAAGCATTCTAGGGCAATTCGAGTAATTGAACAGTTTAGACACCAAATATCTTGAATCTCTTGCTTCCAATCTCTTCTAGACTCATTTCCGCGTCCATGGAGTGCCATAAAGTAAGATTTCGTTGAGAGAATAAGAAGAAATTGGCTCTTGAACATCAACGATCATTTTTCAAATTCGGCAATGAAAAGCCTTTGATCTAGTGAGTAATTGGATCAAGTCGAGCGCAATCTTAGGTTAGAGATCGTGTTTCATCCTATTCTTCCTTCTTATAGCTTTAGATTTCAATTTCAAATCATAATTTCAGTCAATTTCAATTTTAATTTTGGTTTTTCATGATTTTTAATTTCGGAAATTTCTCTCTTATTTACTTGATGATTTCTCCGCGAATCTTGATCAAAATTTAGTGATTTTTTATTTCGTGGATTCATTTTCAATACTTCTTTCCAAAAATATCAATTTCCCTAATTTTTCACCATGATTCATCGTCTAATCTGATCAAATTTTAAAAGATCATCTGAAGTTACCCTAGTTCTTCGTGGAATCAACTTTTATCCACCACTATGCTCTTGAATTCGTGATTATTTGATAAAATTGGTAAGTTTGATAATTGCTTTGACTCTTGACCAAGTGTTTTCAACGACCTCGTGGTCCTGATTCGTCAGAACTCCGGATTTTTGTCTCTCAAAATGTGGAATGAAAATCCTTGATTTGGAGATAAATTGGATCATTTAGAGCACGATTTTGGGTTTGATTACATGGTTTCTTCCTCTTCTTTCTTCCTAAAGCATTAAATTTCAATTTTGAGCAGTAGATTAGTCAAATTGTACAAATTTTGTAGTATTTTCTCTCTCTGCACATTCAATTTTTCTCCCTTGATTTTGCTCCTTGATTTCTATGTGAACACTAATATAGATTTAGCAACTTTTGATTCAATGGATTTATCTTGGAGTCTTCTTTCCAAAAACACTTAAATTCCTAATTCTTCAACTCAATTCGTTGTTCAATTTGATCAAACTTCAAGAACATCTAAAAAAATTCCCCTAAATCTCTATGGATTCGACCCTTATTCACAATTATACTAGTCATTTCAAGATTAAGCCTTCAAACTGGTGAGTTTGGTATTTTTGATAATTTTTTTTGGTTTCAATGACCACGCCAATTTGTTTCATTAGTCCATCTTGCAATTTCCTCCATTTTTCTTTTTATATTTTTGTTCATTCTCTTCTTCCTCACACACCTTTCCTCATCTTCCTTAGCTTTACTTGCTCCCCCACTACTACCAAATGACACAAGAATTTCTTCTATTGTAACCTTTTCTTCCCTTTTATCTCATTATTTTTTTTCATTCTTCTTTTCTTGTCTTGCTCATTTTCTTTTTCCTTTACTTTCTTCTAATGTCAATCCTTCAATGTCCTCTACTTTTCTTCTCACATTTTTCCTTCATTCTCCTTCCTCTGACACCTTTTCTCGTCCTTCTTACCATCGCTTGCTCCTCCACTACTATCAAATCACATAGGAATAAACTCATCAGGGACCAAGCCCTTTTTCTAAATTAACAAGTTAACAAACAGGCAAAAGCTTGATACCCCACATGCAATGGTGGAGAAGAGGCATCATTTGAACCAAACACCATCATTTCAAACTTTATGCAACACAACACACAAACATAATGAGGTGCTGAAAAAGACATTCCAACAAAACTCATTGTAGTAGTAAAAATGAAGCTATGCTTTTATCATTCGTGCAACCAATCCGTAAAACAAAGAATCTGATGCCAAATGAAAGAGAATACTATATCGTGACATTGGCTTTAGATGCTACCAAGCATATTAGAATTCAACAATCATACCACAATTATTATGACAATAACTACACCATAATGAAAAATGGATAAACCAATGTCAACTCAAACATTGATTGAGAACTCATTCTACCTCAAACATCCTTACCATATCATTTTTTCATCCATCAACCTCAAATGTTCCACGCCTCCAAGTTCACTTCTATAGTCACCCTTCCTCTTTTTGTCCACCACCACAATTTTTTTCCCTCCTCCTTTTGTCCACCACCACAATTTTGTTCCCTCCTCTTTTTGTCCATCACCACATCTTTTCTATTATTCTTACTTTTTATCCTTTTTATCTCACTCTTTTTTTTATTCTTCTTTTCTTTTCGCCCTCAGTTTTTCATTTTTTACCCTCCCATCATCAATCCTCCAATATCGCCCACCTTTTCTCTCATTCTTTTGCATCATTCTCCTTCTTCCTCACACACCTTTTCTTGTCCTTCTTATCTTTGGTTGCTCCTCCACTACTATTAGATCACTCAAGCAAGAGCCTAAAACATTTTAGGATGAGAGACTATCTACTCACATGCTAAAGTGATGAGAGAGATGCAGTTTAGGAAATCTATAATGGATAGGTATAATATAACCCTAATTCCAAGGATTTGATTCTTCCAAGAGGTGAGTATGCCAACAACACCTCTATCAAACACTCTACTAGCAAGAGCCCTTTCAAAATTACATATGGTGATCCAATCCATAACCCTATTGACCTTGAACTTTGGTAAAGCATGGTACAATCTCAAATGACATTGAGTCATTTGCCCAATGTTCTAGGAGAATGCATGTGGGAATCATGTATCAAGCTCATTAGTGCATCGTAGAATAAAACTACTTATCCGCTCAATCATTTTCCACCATTGTGATGGAAAGAATTGAGCCTAAGATATTCTCTCCCAACAAAGCCACTAAGCTTCATGATCTTAGCACTAGACCATTTTCTATCCTCAAAAACGTTTGGGAAAATGCACGTCTTTGACATACACTCCATGTTAGGGATAAACTTCACATTCAATGTATCAGATAAAATTACCTACAAAGCTCTACCCCTAAGCTAATGGCCATCCCCCAATTGCCCTTGCCGAATAGTAAGTTTGTCTTGTCCACTCCCCTAGTGCCTTCCAATGCTTGCTGATGGACATGAGGAAATATTGGGTGAGGTCATCACCATCGCCGAGGGTGGCATGGGTCATAAATTTATTGTTCATTGGCAGAGTCCACCATCATCCAATGAGCTATGAATCACAAAATAAAACTTGTGTATTTGTGCCATGATTTACTACTGGTGCTAGAGTTTTCTCACCCCACTCAACGCCATTGAGTTCTACTAAACCAAGTGGAATTTGCGGGATCTGCACCCCACCATTGGCGACCACAATGCCACCAATGGATATTAATAACAAGAAATTTTTTTATTTCAATTACGTGATTATTAGTAACTTTAAGTGCACATTTAGTACACTAATGATGCATGTTATCTTATTTTTGGTGCATTTTCATAAGTTCTATGCTATTTATCTTAGAGTCTCAAAACTCACTACTCAAAGGCTACTTTTTTTTAAATCTACAAGTTTGTGCTCTCAAAGAAAAAAAATCTCTAAAATCAGCCTTAACGAGATTTTCAGTTTTTAAGATTACTATAATAAAATTATGAATTACAAAGAGAATACAAAAAGATTGCATTTTAATTCAACTTTGAAATTAATCTAGCTTGGATTTTTCAAGTCAAATAGGATATTTCTATATATATATATATATATATATAATAATAATAATAATAATAATAATAAATTCTAACTAACTTATTGACCTAATGAAGAAAATGTGAGTACAAAATGAGTTATATTTTGAAAGATATAAATTTTCTTAGTTTTAACGATTTTTCTCAATTTTTTATTTTTCAAAGCCATAAATTGATTTATTTTTTAATTTTTGTAAGTATTTTGTGATGTGGCAACATCACAATGCAACTTCTCACCATTCATGGATGCACGCACACACATCGAGCAACATGCATTATAGTTAGATTTTATAAGTCATAAACATGTTTATATAGAGTAAATTCAAGTGATGTGGCACGCTCTGAAGTGCCTGGAAGGGAATCCAAATGATTTAACCTTGATTGTCCATAGTCACCTAAGGGAAGGTTTACTTAGCAAAATCATGATATGCTGCCATCAAATTCGTGCATCAATGAGGCATCATCTTGGATGACTAAATATGGTATGATGGATATGATTCAATAGTAATAGTTCATCAATCATAGGGTGATGTGGCATGATTTGTACTATCCCAATCAAGAGGTCTCTTGATCTGAAACTCATTGAAAAAGTATGATCATGGGTCAATGCAACTCCAAACTTGCATTGATTGAGTATAATTTGTGAATAAGGGTCTAAGCCATGGAGAATTAGATGTGAGTTTTAATATGTTTAAAAATTTGGTTAAAATGGACATAAAAATGGAGGAGAATTTAAGGGAAATTTATATTTTTAGAAATTAGATAGATAGATCTTTCCAAGGAATTAACCATGCTGCAAATAGGAGTTAAATGGAAGGCGAAACCAAAGACAGAAGTTAGAGAGAAAAAAATCTCTTGAGGAGAGACCAAATAGTCAAAATCAATTAAATTTCTTAGTCTACCACACTCAATTGAGATCTGAAGGTAAATGAAGAAAGATTAATACAAATAAGACTTAACTAA